>OMKP01081414.1:0-10014 GCA_900302375.1 Bathygadus melanobranchus
TAATAGAATTACAGCACCACGACCCAGAGTGCACTTGGCCTTGAGCTCAGGTCAGACAGTCACTGTGTGTTAGCTTCC
This sequence comes from Bathygadus melanobranchus, assembly GCA_900302375.1. Taxonomy (NCBI): domain Eukaryota; kingdom Metazoa; phylum Chordata; class Actinopteri; order Gadiformes; family Macrouridae; genus Bathygadus; species Bathygadus melanobranchus. Next base: position 79 of record OMKP01081414.1, read on the forward strand.
TCCCGTGTGTTAACATCCTCCTGTATGTTAGCATCCTCCTGTATGTTAGCGTCCTCCTGTATGTTAACGTCCTCCTGTATGTTAGCGTCCTCCTGTATGTTAGCGTCCTCCTGTATGTTAGCGTCCTCCTGTATGTTAGCTTCCTCCTGTATGTTAGCTTCCTCCTGTATGTTAGCTTCCTCCTGTATATTAGCTTCCTCCTGTATGTTAGCTTCCTCCTGTATGTTAGCATCCTCCTGTATATTAGCTTCATCCTGTATATTAGCTTCCTCCTGTATGTTAGCTTCCTCCTGTATATTAGCTTCCTCCTGTATGTTAGCTTCCTCCTGTATGTTAGCATCCTCCTGTATATTAGCTTCATCCTGTATATTAGCTTCCTCCTGTATGTTAGCCTCCTCCTGTATGTTAGCATCCTCCTGTATGCTAGCCTCCTGTGCCACATTTTCGCACATGCTTATGCGCACACCATAGGCGTTTTTCATCATGCAAAGGTCCCCCCTGAGCTGTATCAGATCACTGTTACTGGCGTTTGCGTATGTTTGGCTCAATGTCTTTCAGTTTTTCACAATAATTTACACACTAAAACTGGAACTATGTAATACTAGTAATATGTAATGTAACAGCAGGGTAAAGTTACTTCCTGTTCCTGTTCCTGTAACATTAGGTTGGTTTTATTTGTGTCTGTCGCAGCACCAGCATGGTGAATGTGTATTCACTTGACTATCTGTGTCTATACTGGTGCCCTGCCGTACCTAAATCCAACAAACCCATAATGAATGCTAGGAGCTACACCTGTGTTTTTCCTACTGTGAAAAGGGTCTATGGTGAAAACATGAAGCTTGTGACAAGACTATTTCTGCAAAACTCTAAGCACAATTCCTTTGCTTTCGCTCAAATATTAATTCAAAATCACATTTTTGCAAAACACACAAAATCTCATCATTTAGCACAATTTTCATAAACAAGCCTTGTTTGTTCACATGGAAAACACTGGCCTTCAAATGCCAAACTCTAATGACCAATTGATCTCACTCAGCCACACCTGCTCAAACTGGCTAAACATTCCAACGATGAGGAGACCTCAGTTCATTACGTCCAGACTGATATAGAGTTTTCTTTTGGCCAAATTTCACTGATACTAAGGAAAAAAACAACAACAACAACCTTCTAATGATGTTCAGTATGACTCATGGTGGACCCTGGACAGTGAGGGCAGCACATACACAATACAGTACATGTGTATTGTATCATACACAATACAGTACATGTATGTCAGCGTCCTCCTGTATGTTAGCGTCCTCCTGTATGTTAGCCTCCTCCTGTATGTTAGCATCCTCCTGTATGTTAACATCCTCCTGTGTGTTCACATCCTCCTGTATGTTAGCATCCTCCTGTATGTTAGCATCCTCCTGTATGTTAGCAAGTGGTGAAATGTATATGTAAAAATGGTTGGCCACCTACCACTTCAATAGATTACATACCAGCCATGCATGGCTCCACAAAACACTTTTCATTGGGACATCATCCGTCATATTTAGCTAATTCTGTCAATTACATCCACCTAACTTTACGATACTCCAATGTAGAGTAAACTTCAAAGACTCGTAAGCAACAAACACTGATGTCGGTGAGTATCTGTCTCAGACAGTCAATCATCTCTGAAATATGAAATGACGCTGTAGTAGAGCCAGCCATATATGTCTATGGGGCTTGCAGGTCACAAACACTGTTCCTCACTTGTCAAACATTGACAAGTGGAGAACAGTGTTTGTGACCTGCATTGAATACACCAACACTCTGAGCATGTGTATTCAGTGTTTTCCATGTACAATACACATTGCATTGTGAGAGGGGCTAGCCCCACATTCAGGCCACGTACTGCAGATGAAATTAACATGAACTCAATGAACCCAATTAACATGAACTCAACTAATATGTAATTAACGAAAATAATATGCAATTAACGAAGGTGCTATATTCTTAGATAGTAAATTATAGCAGATAGTAATCTTTCATAATTCATAATAACATAATTTGTTTGCATCAGTTCTTTGTGGTGATACCACCCCTGACGGCCAGTCGACAATGTTTCACTGTGTTTTGAGAAATTGAGCTAAGTGTTTAAACAATGTGTAAAAACTGTAATATGATCTTTTATGTTAGCATTTCCAACTTGCGTGGCCAAAGATGTACTCCTGCAGGGTGTGCACAACGCAGGATTGCCAGCTACTTCACAAAGAAAAGAGTAATCCTTCTGGAGGCCTTTGGAAAAGACAGACTTCCTCTTCAGCATGACAGCTATCCCTTAGCGTACTGACAGATTCTGTCAAAGCCACAAGCGTCATAGGCTTGACAATGACACTTTGATTGATTGACACACATACAGACAAATGAATTCAGATTCATCATCAGGGCTGAAGAGGCTCTGATTGTCGTGTAGTGTGGAGGGACGTTTATCAGACAGCAGTGTTTGTTAAATTGTTTGTTGGACGTTTATTTTACAATAAAGGTATTATATTACACAGAACAGAGTCTGATTTATTCTGCTTAAAATTGGAGTTGGTTGAACAGCTCCGACCAGTTTGTTAAAATGTTTGGGTTTATTTTACAATATAAACGTAACATATTTAATTTACATATAAGTTAGTTATATTTATTTAACATTCGGCCACATTGGAGTCGGTTGTCACAATGTTAGTTGTGTACCTTGCATGTTCTGAGTCACATAGTGTGCACCACCAACCCGACAGCAAGGCAACACTTTGACTTCTCTGTTGTGAAGTGTATACTGCCGAGGTCGGCCCCACTTTTTCAAGTTGTGTTGTGGAGAGCGACCTTTCCTGTCTTGTATGTTATCTTCCTCCTCTATATGTGCCTCCCTATGTGTGTGTGTGTGTGTGTATGTGTATTCAGAGTTCACCTGGACTCTGAATAGCTTCACCTCCTACCCTCCTCTCCTCCCCAACCCTCTCCCATCTACCTGATCAATACTTGAATCCCATCCCCTCCTGGATCCTTAGCACTTCCATGTCCTGGCACTTTGTAGGATCCTGTATGCTGGTGTGTCTCGGCACTTTAAATAAAACTTATCTTGTGTAGCATCTTATCCTGGCTACCTGCTGTTGTACAGTAAGGAGTCAACCTAGCAATTGTAAGCTTGTAACTTGATGCTTGTAAGTTGTAATAACATTTACAAGTAATAACACTAATAACTTTTGCTGGGATAATCATGCTACATTGTAGTATATGAGCTTTGCAGGCTCTCTAGACTTCAGTACACCATTGTTGGTGTCGTCTAAAACATGAACACAGTGAAGTATTACAGTTTTTCACAATTGCTGGGATATTTTCTAAAAACACAAAACCAAATCTTCAAACTACATTGACAAAACCCCTGACTCTTCCGGCAAAATCAAACAATCGCCTCAAAACTATTGAATCTGTGCTCAAAATCAAACAATACTGTCCAGATCCAGATCTATAGAAACACTATAGAGCATTCATTAGACACTACGTCAAAACATTGAGAACACAACGTCCAGGGCAGGTAGTTACAGAATATCTAAGTATATATTGAATGTCTGTATATTCAGCACAGTAAGCCCAAAGAACAACAGTACAATACATTACAGTACAATAGAACATGCCATGACAACACTCCACACCTACTGTATGCTACCACAGGCCAATTCCACTGCCTGTCAGAGAGTTTCTGTGGTACATGGGTTTGAGTCAGACCTTCCACCGCCACACAGAGAGAACAAAGCAGTCCTTCCACCCTCATGTGGTCTACAAAAGGGAAAATGCAGTTACGTATACATCCAGTACAAATAGTAACAGACATTACTGTACTTCTAGGCCTATAGGGTTAGGCTAAAATGTATTATACTATAAGAAAGGTTTTCTGTTTTTTCCCCTTTCTATTGACAAAGTGATGTAATGTATCCAGTCAACTTTGACCTGTTCTCTTCTCTGAAGGCCCTGATGATGGTGGCCACAGAGAATCTGCTCACATTGGGTTCTACTCTTTGTGCTGCTTCCCTCGTTATCTATCATTAACTCATTATCATTCCATGAACAAGAGATCATGTTGCCTGAGTTTGAGATCTGAGATGTTCCTGGTCTCGCTCTTCTTCATCCACCACCTCACGTCCTCTTCCTCTTCTGCCTCTCAGGTTGTTTCCGTTCCATCAACACACACCTGTGCCACCAGGTCAGTCTGAACTGGTTTATATTCTGCACAATTGGTTTGATCACATCGTTAGAAACAAGAACAGTTTTGAGTTGTGTGTAAATGATGACACCTGTGTTGTAGTGTTAAACTTGTTCAACTGTTTAACTTTTACTGTCAGTGTTTATCATTTTGCAACACAAGTGCACCACAGTGAAATGTGTTTCAGTGAGATGTGTTTAGAGGCTTATAAAAAAGATTGAATGAGATTTGCAAGGTTTTGCCAAAAGAGTGATTGATTTGACAAATGGGTTTAGGCCACTTAGAATTTGGTTCAGGGAATGGGGTTTAGTGTTTTAGCAATTCAGAAAAACTGTAATACAATAACATTGAGGCACAAAATATTATTTTCACAGATGTTATACTGAGAAGATCAGATGTCAGACTGAAGCAGCTTAAAACGCTGAATGGGTCATACATGACATGTTGTTATTGACAAAATTGCTATTTCCTGGCCATCGATTAATCAACAAATAGAAACATGAATAATAAATACAAGAACAATAAAACATCAACGTTCAAAAAACCCGAAAAGTGCCAAAGAAAATGAGCTGTTAAAAGAAACCAAAGTCCAGATGAACATGTTGAGGTGTGAGCGGTCCCTCTAATCCAGCGTCGTTCACGGCTCCCCCCGTCGCCTCCCGTCTCCTGAGTTACGATCGGAGGAGCTCGCTCTCCATCACACGCATTCATCTGAGCTCCTGTTTTACCGCGACACCTGAGCGCCTCCGCATAAAGGCCAGGCCTCTCCGTATCTCTGTCAGCCACCTGCATCGACCTTCACCGTCACACAACCTCCATAACCGTAGCGTGTCGGATGGCCTTCCGACACGGAAGTGTCCTTCGTATTTCTGTTCCTTGTGACTACTGAGTATTGAGAAAGATAGTCGAAAGTCTTTCCGTTCACAAGCCTCATTCGGTGCTGAGTGCCTGTAAAGGGGGTGATGAAGCTCGTTCATCATTCATGATACGAGTTGAAACAAGGTGAAACAACAACTGGCAACTATGATTACTTGCTTCAAAAGCAGCATTAACGAAGATACTTATCGAGAAATGTTCGAGATGGATGTTGGTCCACGACAACACACTGAACACACACCCCTCGGCTCGCTGCTAAGTGCTAACAATTTACACATCAGTAGATCTGTGGCGGTTTAGCGCAGAGCTACGCTAATGCCACACACTCGGTTTTACGGCTTGCTACTTAATTCCGCCACTTCCCGTGTGTGCCACGAAGGTTTACGATGAGTTCAGTACACGCCCTGTAGCTTGCCAGATGGAGAACTCGGTTGCATCGCAATTAGACATTCCCATCATGAATCTTCCTGACTAATGACGATGTAATTCATTTCCGTTCGCCCGTCTCAGACGAGGAGAGGGCATGAAGCCACAGAGAGAGAGAGAGAGAGAGGGCTTATCAAATATTGATGTCGTCGTGTGTTTAAGTGATGTATTAAAATATAACAAGGACATAAATTATTGCACCCATAGGATTTGGACTAACGAGGATCTGCGGAGGATGGCCGAATCGCCCTCCTGATGAAGCTACTTGGACCGGCTGCAGGAACGTGTGCAGCCATACTGGTCCGAGACCAGTACTAAAACATTTTTATGTTCTAGAAATGAAATCCTTGTTTTTGGACGAGTCTGTCTGTAATGAGGGGATCTGTGTCCCTGTTAAAGATCCCGTCAGTCTCATCGTGCACAGAGGTGTATTTATTTGATATAGGCTACTGCACGTTTTTAATATGTTCTTATGGTAGCAATTGGCATGTGTGTCACAGTCACAGTGCTGGTGTCAGAAAGTCTGAATGGATTAAAGTGGAGGACACTTTCTATTGCAGTAGTTGTAGTTTCAGAGAATTGTTGGCAATATACAAGGAATGAATAAGTATATTTTTACCCCTTGGAGATGTCACAGAGCTGTGAATACACTGAGAGATTTACATTCTCCAACTATAATTACTATGTGTTCAATCTGTCACGTTGTGCAAACTTCATATTAGTATTGTATCCTTCTGCCTAATCTCTTTTTGCCTTTACTCCTAATCATCTATATAGTATATAGAGTGTGTGTGTGTGTGTGTGTGTGTGTGTCTGTAATTCGATGATCTCGACAACCGTTTATCCGATCGACTTCAAACTTGGCAGGTTTGTCTCTGAGGACTCAAGGAAGTGCAGCGTCTAATGTGAACGTGTTTGGATGAACGGTTCTCTAGAAAGCTGAAAACAAGCGGCCCATTCCGAACAGGCACAGAACGGGCACCGCACTGGCTGGTGTATCGCCGAGGACCCCAGGAAGTGCAGTGTTGAAACCGGAGGCCACACAGTCAGTCTGTTACGAACGGGCACATGACTAGTCCAATTAGTCCAATTGAATGGCATAACCAAAGAGATTAGAAGACCAGTGTAAGTGTAATGCAGGAAATCTGTGTAAAGTGTAAATCTCTTCTCTATCGCCACGTTTCCTGGCAATGGGAACGTTTTGTGGAAAGACGTCACCTACCACAGAACTTCCCCTGAGTGTTAACACTTCACAATAAGAGTACATTAATGAACATGAGTTAACGCAGTACTAAGCATTAGTATACGCATAGCCGACCTTGACAAACCTCAGTCTTGGATGTAACTCGAGCTGTCTCTTATTTAATCTGGGTGTCTGCTTTTCAGAGCATGGATTAGCTGTTAATACCCCCCGCTGTTGTAAACGTTTTGTTACAACAAACCCCTGCTGAAAAGGGAATGTTGAAACAGATCAAATACCAAGCAGTAAAAACATAAACATAGCCAATACTAAACATTAGTGTGATGCTACATGACCATTAGCTCATGTAAAGTAATGTTAATTAATGGTTAATTAAAGTACCCTTATTGTACAGTGTTACCACTGTGCAACAGGTTGTGCTGAGGGCCGGGGGTCTGGTGGTCTCCAGCCCAGCGTGTGTCCAGCAGACGATCAGCTCTTTGTCTGAGACGTGCTGACAGCTTCCTGTAGGAACCTGCGGGGGTCTTCTCAGTGTGCTGCAGTCAGCCGCCCCCCAAACACGGCCGACACCTCGAACATTTAACAACCTCTTCAACCTTATTACTGTATACTATAATGTATATATATATATATATATATACTATTAACTATTTTAAAGTCGAGTCACAGTCAAGAGAGAAAATATTCATCGTTGGATAGATTGAATTGATTTGACAGATCATAATGTGAAGTGAATGAATGGCTTGTAGAGTTTAATTGGGTGTGGTCTGTGGTTCCCTTGCTGTCTTTTGATATTTACTTCAATTAATTCCCAAATCTCACACTACAACAGAAGTAACAAGTAATGTTTAGCCCAGACTACTAAGATCATGTTTTAACACATGCTATTGGGTTTTTTTGTCATGTGTGTGTATGCATGCGTGTCTGTGTGTGTGCCTGTGTGTGTGTGAGAGTGTGTGTGTGCGTGCCTGTGTGTGTGCCTCTGTGTGTCTGTGTGTGTGTGTGTGTGTGTGTGTGTGCGTGCCTGTGTGTGTTGAGCTCATGTCAGCTTAGCCACTTCTGTTGTCTGTTCTGTCAGCAGAGCATTGAAGAGGGCCATTAGCTAGACATGTGACATGTGACAGGGTGGGGGGGGCCGGCTTGGAGTCCACCACACACAAGACATTTACCATTTACATGCGACCATCAATCAAGGCGGCGACATAATAGACAGACAATGGCTGGATGGTTCCTGACACTAGATACCTCCCTGCAGGCCCAGAGACACAAGGCTCCATCAGCCACCGAGTGTCTTCACACCACAAGGTGAACCCCAGGGAGGAACACAGACACATAGAAGATTCTCCTTATTTTGATCCTCGGGAGGAGACAAAATTGATTTCCAATCATAAAGGATGATTGTTACTCAGGAAAATACTCTTGACTTGTCCTAGAAAAGAGGGATGGGGGGATTTATGATGTATTTATGATATTAAATAAGGGATCCCACCAAGGACTATGGGTGTAGAACAGGTATACTACAACAGCCTCTTAAATGCTGTCGTATGCAAGGTCACCGATGATGGAATTATTTTCTACCCCTTCCTTACACCCTAATATCTACACATCATGGTTCTACACATGAATCACACGCACACAACGGTGACTTTGGGACTAAATTGGTAGCCTTTGGAAATCTTGTTTACCACTAAAGTCAATTATATAGCAGTAATGCATTACGTTGGCCAGCATTTCCCAGGGAATCAGTCATTGTCTGCACACACACCCACCGATGCATTGACCGCCTGGTCCAGTTCAACCCTGCTGTTCCATTACTGTGCAGGAGAGGAGATGTCCGTGATGGGCCTTTCCGGATCCTGACAAGGTGACCTTCCAGAGAAGATGTTTATTTACAACAGCGCGGTTCAATATTCATGGACACTTCATACGCCCCCCTCTTGTAGAGCGTACCCAAGCAGCCGGCGTACTTGTGGGACAGGATTTGATGGGATTACGGCGATAACATACGGACGCGTCGGCACTTTTTGCATATTTTGTAACTTGCCGAAATCTCTGCAGATGGCGGCTCTGCAAACGTTGTGTGATTGGTCAGAACTTATTTGGTTTCAGAGTTCCGCAATCAGAACTCTAATACAAAACAAGTTTGTCCACAGATGAAGCTCTTTTGAAGTGTGCTGCTGCTTCACGATGGTTGCTGTTTTCATCTGTCCCTGCTCTAAATACGCCTCCTTCAGTGATTTCTATTCCTCGGTTTAGATTTCTTACGGCTGGGGTTATTTTTATTATGCGTTTCTGTTTTCCTCTCCCCTGAATGTGCTTATTAATATTTGATGATTTTAAGGAGGTTGAGATCAGCATTCTTCTTAACCTGATATGTATATATAATGAGCCTGACGTATATCACCACAGAGTTTGTCCCAGTAACACACTTTGTGCTCTCTGCTCCTGGGAACGGGGAAGCGCTAAAAAGAATCCATTCTAGAGCAGAGTGTTAAGAGTCGAGTCACAACAGCGCCGAGGGACCAAATCAATACCATTCCTGTGACCGATTTTACAGTTCTTTGGCCGAGACGCCTCTGGAGTAATGGAGCTGTTTCTTTCTTTCCCTAGCAGAGGATTCATTGGCTGCCACATCAACAATGGCAGCGTTAAGTCGATGTTTCAGAAGGAGATGCCGCCGTGCCAACTTCCTGTCACGTCAACACTAACGTGTACATCGACGGCTACGATAAAAACATACTTCAACATTAAAGGTTCTGGCAGACGCTTGAATATCTTGAAATAGTTCAGTGAAGATTTGTTTACTGCGTAGCATTCCTGCTTTAGCTAATTGCCTCAGATTAAAACGTGATTATTGCTTTGCTACTTGCATGCTTGGTGCTGTGTGCCACACACAGGAAGTTGGTGGTACTTAATGAGCCATCAGAGCCTCTCCTGCAAACACAATTACAGTAACAGCGTGCATTTAAAAACATCACAATCTCTTAATTACCCAAGACAATATACTACATAATAATTATGGTAATTAGAGAAAGCCAGCAAGCGCTGATACGTAGAAGGACGTCATGACCTCCAATGAACACAAAGGAATAGTAAAATGTCTAGTTGACATGCATGCCTTACTAAAAACAGAATGATCGCTCCTTGGACTGAGGATTAATGGAGGCCTACTGATGTTTCTATCAACAAGTGCATTCAATCAATATGACATTATATTATA
>OMKP01081417.1:0-13478 GCA_900302375.1 Bathygadus melanobranchus
AAACTTTTTTTTTTTTTTTTTTTTAAATACTATACCCGACTCAAATGGACTAATAAACCTACACCATTTTTACTTGGATGGAAATTTTTGGGTCGATTTTGAAAATGTCGGTAGTGATTTTTTAAAGATGTGATGAGCAAGTCTTGTGAAAGCAGCCGTTTTTTTGTAACTCAGAGGTAAATGTGGTTTCCCCGACATTGCTGGAGGAAAAGAAACGTACTCAAATTAAGCTGAGACAAGTATCTACAACGTGGTATGTTTCATTTCCCCCTCCCCCTCCATGTGTATTTTGGTTTCCATACAACCCAAATTGTATGCATGTATCATAACATCTAGACTTAATATATTGTGAAGTATTCAATAACCATTATGTAGGCGATAGTGTGAATTAAAGGGGTTCAATTTCCTACGTAAGAAATTGTCATCGTACTATAATTCCAGGAATCTGCGTGGTTGTATGTGTTCTTCGCCTAGTTCCGCCCGGTCGACTTTAAACTCGCCAGGTGGAAATCAGGCGTACGCCTCTCTACCTCAGCCAGTAGGATAACACAGCGGCCGTGCCCCTCGAGCGAGCGGTGGTCTGAATTTGCACCGGAGAGGATTGAATCCACAACGTCCCCTGATGGAAGTTGTGTGTGTTCATGGAAGGGAAGGTAGAGAGGGGAGAGACAACTAGAGAGGAGGGGAGGCAGAGAACAGTGCAACAGTGGTCAAACTAGTTTTTCCAAATAAACTTTATTAGATCATTACAGTAGTGGATTTATTTTTCTGTTCAGTCTTCAAAGCGCTGTCAAATGCAAACGGAACAAGTAGTAGAAAAAGGACGATGAGCATGTTCAGACACCGCTGATGGTTTGAACTAGCGAAATGAAGTGAGACTTTCCCAAAGTGGAGTCCTCAGCAAAGTGGCAGAGCTTCCTGTACAGAGAGGAAACAAAGGCAGGCTCAGCAAATCAAATCTTCCCTCCGAACCTCGCCAATTAAATACATTGCACCAATGATGAAATACCTATTGCTGAATAATAACTGGCAGCAAACAATGCAGCGCTGTACCTGAAGATCCTGAGGCTGATGGTGCTCTTCTCAAACTCCCTGGCCTTCCGGTGCCCTGCCTGGATCACCTCCTCGGGCAGACTGGCCAAGCGAGCTGCGTTGAAGCCGTAGCTCTTTGGACACGCCCCAGCAATGAACTTGTAAAGGAAGGTGATGGTCTCTTGGCTGGGGTCCTCGCATTCATTCTCCACCATGCAGGCCTGAAGGAAACAGATGGGTACATTTAAACTGGCAAAGTTTAAGGCCACCTATTTGCATTTTTAAAGAGGGCATTTTAAAGAAGGATGTCTGTTGCCAGCTCTGCCAGAGATTTTATGAGCAAGTGATCACCTGCCATCTATCTCCTGTGATCTACTGGTGATGTCATAGCTGGTTGCCATGACATTTCACGTACATTTAAACTACTGCCTTGTATTTAAGAAAGAAAAAATGCAAGAGTGGGTAGTAAAATGAACTCAAAATGATATCCACAGTATTCAACTGTTGGTGGCAGGAGTGTGTAGGACCTGGGATGGTTAACTCAAAGCCAAAAGGTCCTGGGTTCGATCCTCATCTCCATTCTACCAGCTGACTTACAAGAGTAACGCCTTGCAGCTGATCTAGTTTGCCTTCGCGGCCAGGATGGCTTCACTCACCATGTGTCCCAACCGTACTGCAGGGTTGCTGGCGTAGTCCTCCACCAGAGAGTGGTAATGTGTAGAGAAGAGGGTGCGGCAGCCAATCTTCTCCGCGAGCTCCTTCACAACGGCACTGGCGATGGCGGTGCCGTCGTAAGTAGCCGTGCCCCTTCCTGCAAAGACGTTTACAAATCAGAGGAAACCGGAAAGGTGGTGTGCTGTTTTGAAATGGTTGGGGACATTTGTTGCTGGTGAAAAATGTAATCATGCGCCAGAAAAACCAAACAGTTTGTGAGAGCTATATTAAAATGGCACTGTGGCTGAGACTTGGAATGGGTAGCATTGGACACATTTATTTTAGTCCCAATATATCTCAATAACCATTCATCTCCAACTGGATTCATTAACACAGGATTTAGAATCAACAACAGCAATATTGTGTCATTTGCTTGCTCAATTCTCGCTTTTCTCTCCCCCAGCATCACTCACCCAGTTCATCAAGAAGCACGAGGGAATGTTCAGTGGCATGGTGCAGGATGCTGGCTGTTTCACTCAACTCCACAAAGAACGTACTCTCCCCTGTAGGTGACACAAATAAACAAAACACATTGTGGTTGAGGTATGGGAACGTCACTACGGGGGTTTTAAGAATACCTGCGATTTAGTAGGCGAAGGCAAAGAGTGTGGATGTGGACGTTTTTACCAGCCATGATGCGATCGGAGGCACCCAGGCGGGTGAAGACGCGGTCCACAGGGGTGAAGCGCAGGCTGTCAGCAGGAACATAACAGCCGAGCTGAGCCAAGATCACCACCAGCCCACACTACAACACAAGACGCGCACATTAGAAAGCTCAGGATGGATCCACAGTGGCCGGGTCACAAAAAGGTCCCCCTTTCCCCGAAACTTGTCTGCCCACCTGTCTCATGAGGGTGGACTTGCCACCCATGTTGGGCCCCGTGACGAGGACGCAGGGGGCGTGGCCGCCCGCCTCCGCCTCCTCCTCCTCGTCCCCGGGGCAGTTGATGAAGATGTCGTTGGGGATGAAGTCATCTCCGAAGAAGGTCTTGGTGACGCAGGGATGGCGGGAGCCCCGCAGGTCCAGGAAGGGAGCAGATTGGCCGTCGTCCTCCGCAGGAAGCAGCACCCGAGGCCTACACATGGCTCCGTCTCCCCCCTGACTGTAGCGCATCAGGCTCAGCAGCACGTCTGGGGAAAACAGAACTAATTCAGTTGAATTGAGCACACCTTCAGTTTTCTTTCGTCATTATTACACCCGGTCTAGACCAATGGGAAGTCTCCCAAGTTTTAAAATCGTATCTGTTAACTTTCGTATTATCCAGTCTTTTAGCAGCAGAGTGCCGCTGTAAATAGAACAGTAATGTGTGTTTGACAAACGGCCTGTTGATAAGAAATCTCATTATGAGGACATTATGCCACCACGGCACAGCTCCATCATTTACAATGTAATCATCTCTGCAAGACTAGTCATTACTGCAAAACACTATCTGACTAAAACTGAAACGTAGGGCCTTAATGTGCCCAATGGTTGGCTACGGAGCAATTCAGGGGCTATGAAAAGTATTATATACATTACTATTTTAGCATATTTAAAAACACACACACACAGGAAATGCATTTCCAGACACCTGCAACCCACTTTTTTCAGACCATCTGGTTGGCAGATTTGTTTTTTTGTTACAGCATATTCCAAGAGGCAAAGATAAAAAAAGTACCTAGCACTGCCATGCACTCAACCCCCGTCTGCCAGTCTCTGTAGTTCTTATCAAAGTTGTAGAAGAGTCTCCGCATGCAGTCCTTGAGCGCCGAGTCCCTCTTCTCCTCAAAGCCTTGCAGCTCGGCAAACAGGCTCTCGGTGTCTCCGGTCACGTAGCGCTTCCAGCCTTTCTTGGTGGACTTCACCTCGTACTCCTCGGGAATATTCCTGTCGGAGACGCTCTCTGGCACCTCCATTTGGTAGCGGTTCCGGCCCGTGCCCCAGTAGGTCATGTTCCTACAGCCCAGACGCTTCTTCTGCCTTTCAAGGTAGTCCTGAAGCGCTCTCTCGCAGTTTTTGATTTCACAGAGCGCCTGGTCGAACTCTGGGTCAAAGCCAGTCTTGGGGGTGATGACGCCGGTGGTTCTGGCTTTCTGGTGATCGAAGGCGGTTTCCCACCGCCTGAGTTCACCAGAGAGGTCAGGGAACAGTCCCTCTTTGCTGCTGGCTTTCAAATTCACCACCTGGCGAAGCAGCGCGGAACGAAATTCCCCCGAGACTTTAGCAAAGCCAGAAATGATCTCCTGCATAGTTTTGAAACCCTCCAGGGCAGAGAGGAAGTCTGCTATTTTGCGCTTGCTGTAGGTGACCTCCTCATAGAGAACTGCTCTGCTGTCGGGGTGGTCCTGGCCCTTCAGCGGTGTGCCAATGCTGTGGATCTTGCTCAGGAGACGCTCTAGATCGGGGAGCTTCTTCAGCAGCTCGGCGGCCTCGGTAGCCTCTCCCTGTGCTCCCATCAAGTCTTCCAGCGCATCCAGCCGGTCCTCAATGGAGGTGGGGTTACAGAGTGGTGCGCAGAGCCACTGCTTGAGAAGCCTTTTGCCAAACGGCGTAGAGCAGGTGTCCAGGCGCTCCAGCAGAGTCCCCTCCATTCCTCCTGAGCCGTTCTGGAGGATCTCCAGGTTAGCCAGTGTCACTCCATCCAGCACCACGCGCTGACGTGTCTGGGCAAAGAAGCCGGAGGAGCCGGCCGCCTTCTGCATCTCAACATCAACGGGGACGTACTCCTCAAAGTTGGCCATGGAGAGCAGCTCGTGATCGACAAAGCACTTCTTCAGGTAGAACATGCATCCACCAAGAGCAGAGAGGGCCAGCTCATAGCCGTCCTTGGGGGTGAGGCCCAATGAATCGGTCTCGGCGGTCATGTTCTTCAGGACAGTTGGTAGAATATTACCGCCTGCCTCCTGGTCTTTCCCAACGCTCTCCTTAAAGTAGTCTTCTTCTGCCAGGGTCTTGAGGGTCTTTTGAGCATCCCAAAACTGAGTGTTTGCTGTAAGCGCTTCCTGCATTGCAGAGGACAGTGAGGACTTGAGTATTTTACGGGTTTCAACCGACAGGTTCCCCCTTTCAAAGAGCACCTGTGCGGGGGCAAAGTGTGCCACCAGGGTGCGCAGGCGGGAGCAGTGGCGGTCGTCTTGGAACTGCCCCACGTGGAAGTAACCGACTGAGGTGTCCACGAAGCTGACGCCGTAGGTGCGGGAGGAGCCAGAGCTCTCCGCCTCCGCTCTCTCCTTCAGACTCAGCAGGTATTTGCTCTGGCACTCGGATGGAGCGCCGTCCAGCACGCTGTACGTCTGGGTGCCCCGTGTAATGATCCGGCACACCTCCCTCTTCACCACGCGGTCAAACTTGGTGGGCCGAGCCATGGTCTTACAGCGGGCCTCCATCATCTCCGGGGTCTCCGTCTGCTCCACGCGGGCCACCTTGTAACCCTTCTGAACCAGCGCGTCCGAAAAACGGCCAAACCCGATTTCTGGAAAGCCCGAGTGGGCCCAGGTGCCCTTCATGAACGTGAGGCTCACCTCGTTGACTCCAATCACGGCGTCCATGTGGTACAGCTCATAAAACTTGCCCACCTTGTAGAAGAGCACCGTGTCAAACATGTCCGCCTTCAGCTGCCACCAGCGCCGCATCCCGGGAGTGCATTTGTTCAGGAAGTCGTCAGGCACGTAGAGGGTGGTGGGGTCATAGTCGTCGTCACCCTGACGCTGGCGTCGGCTGTCTTTCCGTTTCCCATCCCGCAGCCACTCCAGCTTATCGTGGTCCCAGACCGTAGCCCCACCGCCTCCGGCAGCGCCGTTCGCCTGGCTCTCAAAGTTGTCCGGCGCAGAGAAGGCCGACAGTCGCGACTTTGTGTCCGCCGGAACAGCGGCCACCGGGGGGCGCTTTGGGGCGATCACTGGCGCAGCGGCGACCAGCTTGGGTTTTGGCTTGTCGGGTTTGTCGGCGGGACGCTTGCGCTTCACAGGTTTGATTGGGCTGCCGACTTCGGAGCTTTCACTCTCCTCGACCTCCTCCTCTTCCTCCTCCTCCTCCTCCTCCGCACTGCTCGCCACCTCCTCCTCCTCTTCATCATCGTCGTCTTCACTGCTCACCGCAGCTTTAGCCGGGTTGAATTCCTCGTCCGACCCATCGGTGTCGGACGCTACTATGATGCGCCGACGCTTGGGTTTATTTCCCTTGTCCACCGTAGCTCGGGAAGAACGGCGACTGGGCTTGGACGACTTCTCTTCCTCGTCCATCTCCTCATCACTGACCTCTTCGTCGGGCAGTGTTGACTTGTCAAGCTGAAAGCACAAATAAGGATAGAGCAATGAAAACCTCATAACATAACAATGAGGTTATTCATAACATAACAATAATGTACTTCCCATACGTCGACAACAGTCTTTCTAAATCACCTCCATATCCTCCTCATATTCATCCTCGTCGTCAGACGGGTCCATGCAGAGCGGTATCTGCAATCTTTTCTCTGGGCTGTCTAACATAACTTTGTCTGCCAGCTCCATGCCACGGCGGACCACGGGCTTTCCACTGAAGAACACGCCACCACTTTTGGCGTCGCTGCTGTCAGAGCCTGCAACAGATATCAGATCAACATTTAAAACCTCCTGCAGTATTTTCAGTGCTTGGTGTAAAACGGAAATGTGATGTAATCTTTGAGATGTATTACGAGTATTTATCACAAAGAACATTCTCACATAACACATAAAAGCAACACAAAAAATACATTTCTCACGCTATAGGTAGCAACCACATGTGTCTACTGTCGATTATCCATTATAGATTTCCAATGGGTGGAAGGCAGTAGATTTATTGAGACCCTAACAAGAATGAATACAGCTATGGCTGTCTGAAGTATGACATTAAAACATTACATTTAAGCCACTGTTATACTTAAATAATGTATATTTAGAAAATAAATGAAACTACGACACTGGCAGCATATGTAATGTAATGTAAACCAACTCCCACTTGCCTAGGTATTCCCGTATATACTTGGTGCTGACCCAACCCCTGGTAGGAGGCTCGTCAAAGAAGTGGACATGGATGCGTTGGTCTCGCCCACGACCCCTCATCTGCTGTCCACTCAAAGGCTGGGGGACCACCATGCACGGCCACCACGGGTGCCCCTCCAGCTTAGCCCAGACCAGGGAACCAGCGTTGAATGGGCATGCACGGCTGGGTACAACATGTGTACATTGCGTTCATGCATTGTGAAAGCAGGAATGCACGTGTCTACATCACCCTTAATACAATCGGAACATTGTACTTTAATACAGATGCGTATCTTAACGTTGGCTCCCTCAAAAGTGAAGATATCTGCACGGGTACAATGAGCACGATGCTAGCAATGGACTGCAGCGCACCGTGTCAACACTTACCTTTCCTTGACCGCCGGCGCTTTATCCCCAAATAGTTTCCCGAAACCTCCTTTGGAACTCTTTGCATTGGCCTTTTGTTTAGGTTTAACATTTTTGACGGGCTGATTCTGTGTGGCCAGCTTAGCCTGTTCTTTGGGAGAAGAGTTTGACTTGAGCCCGGAGGACGGGACGTCTGCTTCGGTCGGAGAAGGACTGGGCTTCGGTTTGGAAACCGGTGGCGGAGACTTGGTGAAGAAATTGAAAAGTGAACTTTGCTTCGCCATTTGTAGTTTGGCTTCTAGCACCCAAACACAAATGTTGTTTTAAAAAATATATAGTTTTCCTTCGTGTTTACTTCGCTGCTCTCCTCTAGCAGGCCTGCCTCTACGAGGTGCTCTTCGCGGGAAAACCGAGCATGGCTCGTCTGGGCGGGGAAACAAACACTATCCAATCAGAAGCGACGATGAAGACGTCACGTGGGGCAACGTGCGCGCCCCGCTCTGTGCGAAACACACGCGTCACGCCACGTGACAAGGCCTGAGCAGTCCAGAATACAACAAATACAATGACATAATAAAACTGCCCAAAATCACGAAAGGCCATTTGCCTTTATGCATGCCTTGCCTACCGTACTGACAGCCAGGTTCGATGGGTGGAAGTATTTAAAGCGCTTACCGATCATATGTGCTGGTCATTTACCACCAGCAGAGAGCAGTATGAGAGCGATATTCTCCACGGGAGACGCACACGTCCTCTGTAGTGTTACTTCAGCGCCTTTCATATGACGGTGTCTAGAGGCTGCAATTACATAGTAATAACCAATGTATCGCAAACAGCGCGCAACGCTGTTAGGGAACGCAATGCGTACATTTGATTTATAACAGAATGGCGAGGCGAAAGCTCATAGGCCGTGGAGGGACAGCAGGATTGTATGCGTTGTTAATGACCTTGATTGGGGGTGGGGGACTCTTGGCCCAGGATCCTGGACGACGTCCAAATCCAACTCTATTAATAACGGCAAATAAATCCCCACTTGATGACCCCCAGTGACTGTTGTCGCACACTGCCCACCCGCTGGAGCTGCAGTAGGGAGGTACTGACGTTGAATGATCTGTGAACATCGATTAAATGTGATGTGTTATCAGGTACACTCTATGAGCTGTTGTTTTTATGATTATACTTAACCAACCTTTAGAAATCCTATTCTATATGTGTGTGTGTGTGTGCATGTGACTCACACACGCATACACACACACATACACATACACATACACACACAAACACAAACACAGGCATGCATTCACAGTACAGGCGTGTGCACATGTGTTCTTGAGTGTGTGTGTGTGTGTGTGTTTAAAAGAGAATCAATTATTCATTCTTGTCTCTACCAAAAACTAACCTGGGCAGGACACCAGGAAGTGTGGATGTTGAGAGTGTTTGAGGACCATTAATATTCAGGCCCTGCAGCCTCCATGCTCGGACTTCCGCACCAGAGGAACCTAAAATGACGGACGCATTGTCTTGTTCCTCGCCGGCCGTCCTCTCCTCTCAATAGGGCCATTTTAATGTGTCCATGTTAATTTGTGCTAGAGAGGTGGGCCGTTGTTATGCGATGCTTCTCACCAGGGGATTAACGACAGAAAGGCCTACTTTCCTTTTTATTTCTTCCGCTGTATAAAACGGTTTAACCACAATGAAAGGATTCATGACAACAAACGAAAATGGCTTCTCTCTCAAAGTCAGAGACACACGGGCAGACAACCAGACAGACACACAGACAGACACACAGACAGACACACACACAGACAGACACACAGACATACAGACGGACAGACTAATAGGGGATGGGTCCGCACGAAAAAATAATCGATTACCAATGTGAGCTGAAGTCATAGAATCGATCCATGTAATTGGCCCTTGCTTCTTTCGACTCCGACAACAAGCTGGCTGTTGAAATCTCCCGTGGACCACCACTGTGTCTAATTAGATGCCGTTTCTCTCTGACCGTGCATTGACAGCTCTTCTGTCCCGAGGGTACCAATCACTGATAACACCACCCCATCTTCCAGATCATAGTCAGACTACACACACACTCTCCAGGTGTTTAGGATCGGTTGTCCAACAGGGTGAACCACTGGGGAAATAAATTCCACAAATTGAATTCCTTCTAACTCATGAAGTTGACCATGAGGTAGGCAGGTCTGCGTAGTGCTTGGGCCCTGTGGCCGGTACTTGAAGTATAAGTGTGACAGTCTGCCACTGCGCACAGAAAGTTTTCCTTTGTGCCACATGCTTAAATTGCTCATCTCTCGGCCCAGTGCATTAAGCTGCTTAATTTTCAACGTAATAGACCTTAAAATCCCTTAGCATTCCCCCCTCAAATGAATAACCCCCCCCCATGACAAAGAATACTGCCATAGAAATATGAATGGCATACACTATTTAGTCATTAATTTTACCAAAGTGACTTTTTAGATGTCATTAAAGGTGCTGTAGGTATGATTTAAGAACTAATTTGAGTGTCCTTTGTTAGAGATTGCGTAGCCGTCTGTCAGCTATTAGTGAGTGAAATGCGCTGTGAGAAAATCTGCTTCGAGTTGACTGTGTCTGCATCTGTAGATTTCCGATGCCTGTCAATTACAGCTGTGTGAAATGCAACACTTCTCAATGGCGGAGGTGAGGGAGGGGTCGTTTTCTGATTGTTTAGTTTCAAAACCTTGCTCCCTTCTGCTCTTTTCTGCTCTTTATTTTTACAACTCTCAAATCTCACCTGCAGCAGCTCTAATGAGTCTCAAGGATGCCTACAAGTAGCCTGCGGACAGTGTGGTATAGGGTATAGTACAGTATAGTAGCACAGTGACTAACTGCTATATACTGTATACCTGCAGTCCCAAAGTTCAGCCAGGCACTGAGAAAACCGCAGCGGTCAGGAGATCTCTCCTGTCCTATGAGAGCAGAAGTTATTTTTTAATCACTTTGGCTATTCTGCTATTCTGCTCTATTTTTATATAGCTACTGAAAGTTTGCCTGTATCCTTGCTTTCATTGTTCTCAGCCTCACTTGATGCTAAATGACTAAACGCGAATGTATAAGATTCAACTGCATGGATAGACTGTTATGTTTATTGTATCCGACTACCATTTTGTGGTCTATTAATTGTGGGATAAATATTCATGTTAACGTGGGAATGTAACAGCATATCGACTCCAGTGAACTCCACTAACATATCGACCACTCTCCGAATCTGCCAAAGAAGAACATTTATGCTGCAAGACTTTGAGAACCGCTGTTTCTGTGCTACAACTCAGGATTCAGCCTGATTCAATTTGGGTGTTTTCTGCTGCTGCTTTCTGCTATTTACCCAAAAGATATACGATGAAAATATACAAAACTTGATGAGAATGCATTCATACTTCAGTTGGAGGGTTTTACGTATTTTTGTATTATCTATTGTTTTTTTTTACAGCAGCTCTATACACGATTAATTCAAGAAAATCATTTGGCAAATATAGTAGAAATAGTGGGGTTTATTGCCACACCAAAGAGTTGTATTTCTTTCCCCAAATTTTGTGACATGTTTTCATACTCACAGCAGAACACACACACAATAGTTTCTGGAAATGGTAAAAATATTTCACTGTAATACGACAGCACAGTATAACCCCAGACTTCATTAGTAGTGTCAGGGTTGCCGAGTCTGGAGGAGCTGGAGGTACCTTCCACTGTGTATGACTCAGTTGTTTTAGAAGCACTCACTCAGTCATTCAATAGGTGAGCATATAATAACTAATCACATCCTTCTCCACTCATCCTCGTTCCCCGGGGGGGGGGGGAGCTAAACAAATACTGATTTGTTTGAAGTGCTGTAATTATGGACGGTTTTATCAGAATAAGGTACCGATGAGTGCTGTATCGGACAGACAGGGGGAGGGGAAGCGCTAATATTGCACACAACTAATGAGTCCCTAGGCTAGCAACTCATTAGTTACTCTTAGGTGTGTTGAAGAATTTCTGTGGAAACAATCCCGCAGTTATAATATGCAAAAAGGCACTGCAGCTACTGTCACTGTTTCTTGCTAACAAAGAGAACAACGTGCCCACATTTATTGCTTTTAACACATTGACACACACATTTACATACATGTAGATGTGTGTGTCAATGTGACAAATACCACGCAACATTAAAGGGGTGATGTACACTCCCGTGTATACGGGAGTGTACATCACCCCTTTAATGCTGCGTGGTATTTCTCAGGGAATAATTGAACTATAGCCCTCCTCGTTAAGCACGGAATACTTGGCTTATTTTTATTACAGTGGAAGCCAATTAATATAATTGCCCCTACCTATGCTTCTTTAGGAGAATGCTTGACTACTTGAATGCAGAGTCAAATCAATAAACTCCCCATTAGCATTCTCTGTCTCGTCTATTTTGGGATTATGCTGCTATTGGTAATGTTTGTAGTTGGCTAATTGCACAACATGTACTAAATAGTAGCTTGTTGGGTGATTAAATATCTTGTAAATCTTCCTCCGGCTGTTGATAACGTTGACTTATATTTGTATCTACATTTCACTTATTGGGTATAGATGTATTTTGGTATAGTTATCTTGTTTATTCTACTACTGTACTATACTTTCTGCTATGACATCCAAATGTCCCGTCAGGGCTCAATAAAGTGCTATCTTCTAATCATTTTCCTTTCCAGGATGTGGAGAATGCTGTTAGCTTTAAACACATCTGGGGAACCATCTGCCTTGACACCCCTGGTCCATTGTGGAGTGTACTTATAGTCGAGAGAAGGCCCTTCGTTTACCTCACAGAAGTGAACCAAAGGAGGCGCTTTGTGAACGTCACACTGAAGTAATGAAAACATCTTGGCCTATTCCATATTGAATCGACCGGAGATGTAGCGGAGTTTGGAGATTCTGGTGTTTTCTGTTGACGAGAAGGGTGAGAAGTGCTTACTTTTAGGGTTGGGGGGTGGAAGGTAGGAGGGGGTGGATGGAAGAATCTTCATCCATATATTGATCCTGCCTCTTCAAAGTGCTCTCTCCCCACTGAAAGCCTTTGCAAGTCTTTCTTTTTTATTTTGTGCAGAGCAAATGGTTTCGAGGCCTCACACCAGTTCTGTTCAGAGTAGACACGTCACCAGAGCAAGTGGTTTCGAGGCCTTACACCAGTTCTGTTCAGAGTAGACACGTCACCAGAGCAAGTGGTTTCGAGGCCTTACACCAGTTCTGTTCAGAGTAGACACGTCACCAGAGCAAGTGGTTTCGAGGCCTTACACCAGTTCTGTTCAGAGTAGACACGTCACCAGAGCAAGTGGTTTCGAGGCCTTACACCAGTTCTGTTCAGAGTAGACACGTCACCAGAGCAAGTGGTTTCGAAGCCTTACACCAGTTCTGTTCAGAGTAGACACGTCACCAGAGCAAGTGGTTTCGAGGCCTTACACCAGTTATATACCCAATGGAGCGTGTCACATGATCTAAGTAGCAGTAAACCAGGCTATTAGGTCAATGCGAAAGCTCTTGGTCATTGGCAGTGCCTGGCAGACATTGAGGGATATTATTCTGGAGCAGACTTTCAATCTTTGTCAATATATGGCAGACATTTTCTGGCATCACTGACCCTCTCAATGGGAACAGAGTTTGTACACGTTACACAACACACCGCATCTATGATGACATCATGGTGGAATCATTATACGGAGGCATAGGAGGCCAACGGATTCACGGACGCACAGTTTTTGTAGACTGTTCCTTGATAACAAATATATTGGTCTTATGATAGCAATAGAATGGTAATATTAACAGTCAACATGGTGTACACTGCATGATCACCACCACCGCCAACACTAATTCATCATCATCGTCTGTCGTGCAAACAAATTGTGACCTCACCGGTTTGAATGGCAATGGCGACGCCTTTTTTGGGCTTCTTCTGTGTACGAATCCACAAAACAATCTACAAAAGCAAACATTTGCCTTCCTCTATATGTTAATAACAGTCCACAGGAGGTGCAACGTCTACAGATTGGATTGGAATTATGGAAGGCATTAGAGTGACTTTAGTTCTGCCTGATCCATGCGGCTCTTCTACTGTATAACAACATGGAAATCACCCCAATTACTGAATGGAACTGGGAAGGGATGGTGGTGGATTAGTATGCACTGGAACGGCAGGCATAAGCTCACTACACTTCAAGGACATGGCCATGGTTGGAGATTTCTCAGGCGTGAAACATTTCTTGCTCACATCCAGTCGCCGTTAACAGCGTTACAGTGTTGTTTTCTTCCTGGTTCTTTGCTAAGCTGACGTGTGTTGCCATGTGTTCGTTCGGTGTATTCCTAATTAAATATGTTTCGCAAGGAAGGAAGGAAGGGGG
>OMKP01081418.1:0-14973 GCA_900302375.1 Bathygadus melanobranchus
GTCTCCCCCCCGTCTCCCCCCAGCTGTCTGAACGCCCGTCTCCCCCCCGCTGTCCCACTGAGATGGTTTTTTTAAACGACGGTCAAAGTCGTGCACTAGCTGGAAACGTTGAAATAACACGGGTTTGGGGCCACCGGACTTGGAGCTCGTATGAAATCGTGTGATTGAAATCGTTTGAATTATTTTTGTTACTTTGTTGTTGATTTTATGGCTCAAAGTGTCTGGGAGGCAGTGGGGGTGGAGGTATTTAAGATTTTAATCTGGTCAAAGTGTTTTATTACTCGTAAATCCCCAATTACTTGAAGGTCAGCCCTACCAAATGGGAGACATTCAGCGTGAATCATAGAGCGCCACCATGAGGATCATTATGTGAATCCTTTCCTTTCTTGTTTTTCCACAAGCCTGCCACTTGTCAGATAAGTTTACTATCATGCTATACTTAGCTATGATGATACGTCCGTAAAGCACCAGGAATAAATCCTCAAATTTGTCACAGCAGTGGGATCGAATTTAGCTGGAAACCAAGAAAAACACCAGAAAGTCATCTGTCGGATGAGATTATTATCAGCTCTTATTTACTTTAGTATCTCATTGGCAGCTGCGACCCCCAGCCTCCCCCACTCTGTCCCCTCTCTCCCATGTGGGTGTTTTGCACCCAGTGTCCCAGGGAACGCAGACAAACGGGGGGAGAGGTTTGATCCAAGGTAAACAGTGTGATGTCACAGATACCCATTGTAACAAACACATGAAAAAAAGGAGAGACAACATCAAGTGACATGGGACTATCTGGCCAGTGTTCCTGGGAGGAGGCCCACAGCAGGAGGCCCGCAGCAGGAGGCCCATGCCACAGTCCCCTCCCTTATCACTGGGCTGTAAACAACACCACGCTGACGTCCACACAACATTAGCCCTTATCTACCAGGATCCTAATCCCACAGCTCTGACACCTCCGAGGCACCGCCACAACAACAGCAATAGTAAACCAATAGCCACAGTAAGACAACGTTCTTTCACACACACACCCCCCTCCATCTCTCTCCCACTCACACCCTCCCTCTCTCGCCGCCTCCCTCTCCGTCCACGTCTCTTCCTCTCTCCGCAAAGACTAGGTGATGGGAGCTCATCCACCCTAACTCAGTGGAACACCTCCGACACACACACAAACACACACACACACACAGCACCATCTCAGCCACTTCTAATCCTAGTGTTTGGATTAGCCTCCTGGCATAATCTATCTGTGTGTAGTGACACATGTCAACCATCATGGCAGCCTCGGGGTAGAGAGAGGTAGACACAGAGAGAGATACAGAGAGAGAGAAAGGTAGAGACACAGAGAGAGAGATACAGGGGAAAAGAGAGAGAGGTAGTTCCATGGTGAACCAGTGTCTCTATAGCTAATCCAGGCCCGTCTGCAGACAGTCTCCGAAAATTCCCTCGTTACGCAAACAACCGGGAGAACAGCAACATAAACACACACGTATGAAGCACGCACACGCGTGCCCATGGGTCTCCTTGACATTACCTCTTGACAGCCCTGAGCCCGTCGTCAGATTCCTGTCACATCCCTGCTCGGCTATAGAGGCTCAATATTTTATAACGGTGGACCCAGTGGCACAACGCAACCTTTTTCTCTCGCTGTCTCTCTCTCTCTCTGTGTCTCTCGCTCCTTCTTTCTCTCTCTCCCTCCTTCCCTGTCTCCCCCCCCCGTCATCATGTCGATCACTGCCACGCTGTCACTGTGGATCTGTCTGTAAGCCGAGGCGTCTCTCAGCATCATATCCTGTCAGGAGTGGAACAGATCGAACCCAAACACAGACACAGACACAGGAGACTGAAGGGCCCCTATTTTACTAGCAGATGTGAGTGTGATTAGCAGTTACAAACTGTTAAAAACAGTCATGTGACTAAAAGTGTCATAGTGACATCACAAGTAGTGGCCACGCAGGTGTGTCATGGATTGATCTAGTCACAGCTTGTAATGACTAATCACACTAATCACACCTGCAGGTACACACACACACACACACATGGAAAACACAGCGAGGTGCAGCTCCGAAGTCCTGGTTGGACCGCTCCGACTGTCAGTTGTTCTGGGAACCCCTCTGAGTGGCTCCGAGGGTTTGACAAAAAGCCTTCCTCACCTGAGAGAAGAATTGGGGAGCCCTGTCCAAGACGATGCCCATGAAGGCAGAACACATGACTGACCATAAGGTCGGAGGTTGCGGAGGCTGAGGGAAGTTTAGCATGTTATCCTGGCTACCTGCTGTTGTACAGCAAGGAGCCAACTTAGCAACTGTAAGTTTGTAAACTTGCTCTATTGACCTGGCAACCAGGAATGCTTGTAACTTGTTCTGTTCTAATTGTACTGTAATTGTGTTACTTTTTTTTTTGTAAGTCGCTTTGGATAAAAGCGTCTGCCAAATGCTCTAAATGTAAATGTAAATGTAAGTTTAGGAAAGGCCACAAAATATGCACAGCTTTAGAGAATCTATCAACGATGGTGAGAATGACAGAGTTACCCTTGGAGGGAGGAAGTCCAGTAACAACGAGTGATGTGGGACCAGGGGCGGCCAGGAACCGGCAGGGGATGAAGCTGAACAGGCGCATTCAAAGGCATGGATATCGACATCCATCTTGAGGAGATCCCAGGAGGTATGAGCTCATCTGACAAACTAGGAGTAATGTGAACAAGGGAACCGAGGATACACAAGGTAGAAACAGGAAGAACTAGGGATGTATACTGAGAACATCTGGAACGCAACCACCGCGGAACCAAGACGACCATCTGACCATGAGTGGGGAGCCGGGTGGTGTACTGAGGAGGTGATGATGGATGACAGCTGTGTAGAATCCAGGTAAGCAGCAGAAAAGGAACACACACACACACACAGACAGGGGTGTATCTGCGATGGTTCCCAGGTTTTAGATGGACGCCGAGCATGCGGAACAGAGTACACATGGCCGGGGAATTGAGAAGTGTAAATAAATTCCTCATGTGGAAAGAGTAGCAATTAACTGGGGATGTCAGCCTTTGTAAAATATAATTGAGTTTGGGACGAAGTGAACGTCTCTAATCCGACCAACGGAGCGCTGTCAATCATGTCCCCTGAACAAACAAAAAAAACTGTCATGCTTGTTTATGGCTCTCTGTCGATCTCTCTCTCTCTCTCTCTCTCTCTCTCTCGCTGTGTGTGTGTGTCTCTCTCTCGCAGTCTCTCTCTCTCTGTCTATCGCTATTTATCTATCTATCTGTCTCAGAGTCTTTCTCTGTGGAGGCTTACATTTTCTGTGCTGGACCAGGATGGGTCCCATAATTGTTGTACACTTTGAATAAACTAAATATATTCAGATAAGATTTAAGTTTAAGTTTTAATCGCAGAGGAAATGAGGGTGTCTACGCAGGAAGTACATATGTATATAGATAGATAGATAGATAGATGATAGATGATAGATAGATAGATAGATAGATAGATAGATAGATATAGATTGATAGATTGATAGATGATAGATATATAGATCAGATAAAATAAAGCTACAACAGATAAAATACATATACAACATTAAAATAAGAATAAAAACTAAAACACTTCCACATAGACAGTTGAGGTAGACATGACAGCATATACAGTACATTATATACTACAGTACTACATTATTTAAACTATACATTGGCTATTACACATATGTGTCTTCTGCGATACATTATTTAACCATGTATTTAACCCTCGTCACAACAACGTCACCATACTGGCATGTTCAATATGGACATGATATGTGTCTCATTGTTCCAGCTGATACCTAACCTCAGTAGTAGAAACAATAACATTATCTGGGCAGGTGGACACATTCATTCATGATTTCACTGAGCTCCAAGAGCTCAGTCACTGTGCTGTAGAAAATCCCTTTATAGTATTTGATGGTGTTCAAAGGAAAGGCCTGTAAATACTTTACATTGTCAATTAATACATTAATATATAATTTTTTATTAATCTACCCATTTAGACTATAAAATGTATTAAATAACCAGCCCAAAGCAATTTCTTATTTTATTTTTTAAATTGGTTGTGCTCAGACAGTATTCATTATTCATTGTATTTGATCTATTTAATCATTTAGCAGGCGTCATTCATGAGCAGGTAGGAGGTATCAACAATTACACTAAACAATCGTGTTCCACGTTGTATCATGAAGTGAAACAGAACAGCAGGCAGTAAATTACTAGGATTAAAGTCAACCTCATATTTACCTTGATTCGGTTAAAAATGGTACCGTTTGGGTCTCAGGTAGTGTTGGTTAACATTTCTGTGTTTTGGGCTAAAATGTATAAAATACTGTAAACAATACATGAAGTCTGCTACTTCTGGCTACACATGCTCTTTCTGAGTGGTAGTTTTCTATTGGCTGCAGACCCTAACGAGTGCGACGTGGGGTTTGACAACCTTTGACCACGCCCCTCGCCCCCCCTCTTGTGGAATCCAATTTAGTTTTTTATAAAACGTTAACGACCTTTACTCTGCTAAAAGCGGGACTTACCCTTTAAGTAGTACGTATTGAGATGTTGAAATGATTACATGCTGCATCAACCATGCATGCTCGTTAGGGAGTAATTAGTCAGGTGTGTTGCTGCTTAGCTTGCATCGTTACGTTCGACATTCCTCCTTTGTCTTTAGCTCTGGTGTTGGTTTAAAAACAATCTCCATTTTAGTGTGCTGTGTTTAGTGTAACTTAACTAACTTAATTTTAGCACTGGGAAACTTCACACACCCCAACGCAAACATCACCAGCCTCCAGCCCCCCCCCCGGACCTTTAAGTGGCAGGATAAATGAGTCCGCTTACTGAACAATCATGTTTTTTGTGCTCTCTAATTCCTGCCCATCTGTCTTCCCAACAGTGGCAGTCACAGCCGAGGGCAGTAATCTCTGGCCTCTCTCTAACCATCTCTTGCCGCCAGCGCTAGTGAGAGGGCCGCGGTGGGCACATCAGACCCTTCACTACTCCAAACCCAGCACTATCTCGCACTCCAACGCAAAACGTGATTCAAATTTGGATTCCCCTTCTTTGGGTGTGCCTCATGAATATGGATGGGTGGGATTCGGTCGGCTTCCGTTTGGATATGCTCTAAATAAGAATATTATTAATAATAATAATCCTAGGAGTTATCTGTGGTGATTATAGACTCCATCCAAGATTTTTAGGGCGATTTAGGTGAGCCGATTTAAATACCCGACGATTCGTCTTGCAGCCCCATTCATCAGCTCCTTGATCCTCAAGCAAGAGAGCGTTAATTACTGTACATCAAGATGTGCATGACCAAAAAAATGGGACTTCATGTTAATCAGGCTGCGTCATTCCACAACTCACAAAGTTATATGTATATAAATATATATATATATACACCATGAAATATTCATGGTGTTGTGAGCGGACTGTTCCACACATGTTTGATGGGTCATCACGATAGAGGATGTTACATTGCCATCTCGGTGTGCTGTGGGTGCATCCAGCTCTCTGTCTTGCATGATAATTAGTAACAACAAAAATCTAACCAAAATCTTTGATGCCAATGCAACATGGATATAGCAACGTGTTTGCAGGACATTCAAAGAGAAGTAGGAATAGTAATACCTGCCTTTTCAGTTTACTTTAAAGGTGCAACGTGTAGGATTTGGCCAACTGTCAAGTTAGTCCTCCACACAATAGGGGGCAGCATATTACCAGATGCATCACCTGACTGAATACAGCATACAGCTGTTTACAGTGAATCTGTGCTATGGCGTCGTCAAGTGTTTCTCCTATAAGTGATCCGGTAAGTTAGCATGACATTGTTCAGTTTACTTTTGACATGATTGACAAGAGGTTAGAATTTGGCCTCTGGGCAGCACTACTTCTTCATCCTCTCATGTTGGACTGAGGGCAGACCGGACGCTGCAGTGACGCCTAGCGCCTCCTGAGGTACAAAGTGGTATTACAAGATGGTACGGGCCACGCTAGCTGGGCTAGCGGCTATCTTAAAGGGGAACTTTGTTGATTTTGTCTTTGTGTCATTTTAATGAGGGCAGTATATGAACAACTACCTTTCCCTATATCCCTAATAGATAGATAGAGATAAGGTTCACACTATATCCCTAATAGATAGAGATAAGGTTCATACTATATCCCTAATAGATAGAGATAAGGTTCACACTATATCCCTAATAGATAGAGATGTTAAATAAATGTCAAAACTGCAGGCTACTTGTAAATAATTACATTTAGTTCAGAAATGCATTTATTATTTCTCCTTCTGATTTCTTACCCAAGGGATACAGTCAAGTGCAACAAAGCCAAATTAATGTCACAACACATTTAAAGACAGTGCCTGGAGGGAAAGACCAAAGGCAAGGATTTGGCAGAAGGTTCTGGGTGAGGAGAAAGGGGTGGGGGAGAGTGTGCAACCAAAAAATGTAAGTCTGAAAATCCACAGTGTAGAAGACAGCACAGAAAAGTAGGACAAATCAGAACCAGCCCATCAGTTCATACGCTGTGTTACGCGGTCACACAGCGAGTCGTGTGATTGGCTATCAAGGGCCTCCCGGTTCTAGTTTGCCCACAGGACGTCCAAAAAGAAAAAAAAACACATTCAAATGGATTAATTACACGCTGTGCTGACAAATGGCTTGCTCTCAGACACCAGGGCTTATTTAACACTCTGGAGTAATCAGCCCAAGACAGTGGGTGGTCACTTGACGCGGTGAATTGCGAACAAGCTCTCCTCTAAAGTGACACTTGCACCTGCCGACACTTGCACTCTGGTTCCCCAGAGACCTGGGGAACCAGAGTGATGGTGGAGTCGTCTGCTTCATGTCTCTGGGGCTCTTCAACCCTCAGAGACCTGGGGAACCAGAGTGATGGTGGAGTCCTCGTGTTTGAGAGAGGGTTGTGGGGCGGCAGTGGCTCAAGAGCTACAGCGATTGTTTGCTGGTTCAATCCCCGGCTGTTGCCATGCATGGTTGACGCCGCCCTCCGTGTACGAATGGATGAATGTGAGGTACAAATTGTAAAGAGCTTTGGATAATAGCACTTTATAAATGCAATCCATTTACCATTCACCATAGATCCAGGGGTTGATTCACTGTGGGGCTTTCTGTGTGTTCTGCTGCTCACAACTTTTATGGGTGGGGGGCTGAGATCGGTTGAGTAATGGAGTCGTTTTTTGGATGATCGTTTTCATTGTTGATGAGGATTTGAGATCAGATTCATGCAGCTATCGTTGTACTGGTTGCAGGGTTAGGCCTGGCAGAGTACTGTAGAGTACTGTCCCCTTCAGCTATTGTCCGAATAACTTACGTTATTAAAAACGGCTGATGTTCAAAAAAGATAATTGTATAATGATTCACTACAAAGCCCTTAGAGAAAGTGTTCTGTCTAACTGAGGTTTTTCTCCTGTCACTTACCATATGTTGGCTGTGAAAAGCAACTTCAGTGTGGGCTTCTTCCAAGTTTGGTGTGTGAGATTCGAATATTCATCCAATTTAATTTACAATGCAAACCTCAGGCAATGTTTATGAATTTGAATAATCATAGAACACAAAGAAAAACCTTAAAAACAGAGCAGAACAACACTGGTGGTCAACATCTTTGTTTTTAGTGTGTAGGTGTGCCTTGTGTGTTGTTCTGCTGTGTGTGTGTGTGTGCGTGCGTGTGTGTGTGTGTGTGTGAGAGCGTGCGTGTGTGTGTGAGAGATGGGAGGTATCTTGCGGAGGCTGGTCTGTGATCTTCTTGACTTGGAAATGGATCCAACCGAGCCTGCTGCGTCAAAGTAGCTGAGGTGCAAACCAAATTCAAGAATCAAGAATCGAGTTTGTCTTAAATCTCATTGTTTTCATATCTCTTTCTTGGACCGGTGGTTCTTTCTATGAATGGTGACACACACTACACTTATACTCAACATTATTAGACTTGTAATCGGCCCTCAGTCTCCTCCACCGTGGTGCTCATTAAGTACGAGTGGGGGTAGACAACGTGTGCTCTGGTGCTGACAGCAGTGTGTGTTACTGTGCCAGCTTAAACTAACAGATTGTTAATAAAATCCTGTGGCAAGCAATCAGGAGTTTTAAGTGTTCTGTGGAGCTCTGCCACTATAAACTATGCAGCAGGACCCCCGCGAACCCGGACCCTGCTGTCTGGGCAATCAACCAGACCACAGGAATTAGTCTGAATCTCTTGTTGGTTTAGTTTGTGGGGTTTTCTCTACAGAGAGGTCAATGTTAGCGACTGACTTTATGAAAGATGTATTGTCTTGTATATGTATATGTATATATATATATATATATATATATCTGTCTACATCCATTTGCAGCTTGTATTCAGTATTTTTTGTGTGGAGTGCTTTATTGACACTAATGGGGTTTGGTGACATGAAGGCTGCTAGGAAATTGGACTATGTTTGTTTTTTAACTTCATTTTTCTGCCTGTGTGTGTGTGTGTGTGTGTGTGTGTGTGTGTGTGCGCGCTTGTGCGTGCAACCTTACGCACGCTTGGGGAAGCTTTGTCTGGGGACGCATTCGAGGAGCTATCGGTCTGAAAATTATGGACGTCAGCAATCACTTCACATTCCCCCGGTGGCAGGCCGCTGAGGCGTGCACGTACAGCGGATTAAACACGCCAGTGGTGACCTGAACCCACGCAGCACACATCACATCAACTCATACTGCAGGCTGGGCTGGAGGAAAATCAACACATTTATCCCAACTCACTGGTCAATACACTTCAGGTGGAGGATGAATCTGTTGCATGAGAGATCCGGATGATATCTCCACCCCTCTCCACCCCCTCCTCCACTAACACCATGCCCAGCAACATCATCCGTTTATGTCAAACACATCCCGGGCTGTCCTTCAATCCGCCGACTTCTAGATTCACTGCTGCGCTGCACTCTGGTGATCAGATTATCAAGGACAGGCCACATATGGCCTGAGCCCCCCCCACCCAACACATACACACACACACCCTGCCAACTCTGCTCCGGCTCTCTCAGATGTGTGTGTTTGGTTGATGGATGGAGGAGAGGCTGGTTGTGGGGGGAATAATCCCTATCAACCATCACACTAACAACCCCCTCCTCCCCTCCCCGGCCGCATTATCAGCTGGCCTGGCGTTTACCGGGAGTTCTCCAGTGCAGCGTGTTACCGCAAATCACCAATCCACACGCTTGCGAAGAATAACAAGATGAAAACAAAACACAGAATGTATTATTTTTGACTATTTCCTTTTTGTTGTCTTCTCCTGGTGGTCGTGGGCTGAGAAGTTTGCCAGATATTGTTGTTGTTGTTGATGGAGAGCTTGAGAGGGGGGATGTTTGGGGAGGGGGATGGACCTGCAAGTAGATTAACGCCGGAGGGGAAGTAGAACAACACCATGGTCTGGATTACAGGCAGGATTTGTGTGAGGAGACATGATCTCTTCTGTCATCCCTTTATCAGATTGGCAGAGATGGATCAGGGAAGGGCAGGTTGGGACAGAAGGGGGCAGGATGCACTGGGTTAGGGGGGTGGATTCTATTAAAGTGGGTTAGGGTTAGGAGGGGATTGATTCTGTTGAAGTATGTTAGGGGGGTTGATTCTGTTAAAATTGGTTAGGGTTAGGAGGGGATTGATTCTGTTAAAGTTGGTTAGGGTTAGGGGGGATTGATTCTGTTAAAGTGGGTTAGGGTTAGGAGGGGATTGATTCTGTTCAAATTGGTTAGGGTTAGGAGGGGATTGATTCTGTTAAAGTAGGTTAGGGGGGTTGATTCTGTTAAAATTGGTTAGGGTTAGGAGGGGATTGATTCTGTTAAAGTTGGTTAGGGTTAGGGGGGATTGATTCTGTTAAAGTGGGTTAGGAGGGGATTGATTCTGTTAAAGTTGGTTAGGGTTAGGGGGGATTGATTCTGTTAAAGTGGGTTAGGGTTAGTGGGGGTTGATTCTGTTAAAGTTGGTTAGGGTTAGGAGGGGATTGATTCTGTTAAAGTGGGTTAGGGTTAGGGGGGATTGATTCTGTTAAAGTTGGTTAGGGTTAGGGGGGATTGATTCTGTTAAAGTGGATTAGGGTTAGTGGGGGTTGATTCTGTTAAAGTGGGTTAGGGGATAGTGTCAGCTACAAGTCCAGGAAGCACTGCTAATGCTGCACTAGCCCTTATATCATCAACGCAATCATCTGCGTAAGTGTAATCTCCTTCGAGAGAATATTAATACATGAAATGCCTAATTCAGGTCGAGTTGCCTCGAATTGGATGATATTCCAGATATCACGATATCCATCAGGAGGAGTTGTTCTGTCTCCAGGGAGCAGCAGGTAATGAGCACCGTGCCCTTCAGGGGCTGTACTGTTTAGTCAGTCAAATGTTGTTCTGCCCAAAGTGACTCATCCCCAAGGCAAACACAGGATGTTAAGCAGCGCCTCTTACCAGCAAGCAGGCGTACTGAAAGCAAGGCTGTAGAGTAGACGACAGGGAATCGAACCTGGAACCTTCCGTGGTGGGAGACGAGAGGCCCAAGCTATTAGAGAGTCTGAGTCTGGGTCCGTGGAAATAAAACAAATCAGACAGCTACCGGTACTGGGCCTGACATGCAGGAAATCACTCATAAATACAGCCACACACGTGCACGCACACACACACACACATGCATGCGCACGATAAATGCACACGCAAACACAATCCCAGGCACACATACTGCAGGACAACACCAGAGGGGGT
This sequence comes from Bathygadus melanobranchus, assembly GCA_900302375.1. Classification (NCBI taxonomy): domain Eukaryota; kingdom Metazoa; phylum Chordata; class Actinopteri; order Gadiformes; family Macrouridae; genus Bathygadus; species Bathygadus melanobranchus. The sequence continues at coordinate 10,719 of OMKP01081418.1, forward strand.
TTAAGTGACAAAGAGAGGAAATGACAGAGAGGCAAAAAGAAGGAAGGAGGAGCAACTGAGACAAAAAAGATACAGTTAGGGGTCAGAGAGAAGGAGAGGGAGAGAGGCAGAGAGAGAGAGAGAGGGAGAGAGAGATTGGGAAAAGGAAACAGTGATTGAAAGAGGAGCTGCCATGGCAATTACAAGCAATAGAGCTACTGGCGTTACAGTGGACACCCCCATCTCTTGTGAGCTGTCTCGTCTGCAGAATGAAAGACAGTAAATACCTCTCTCTCTCTCTCTCTCTCTCTCTCTCTCTCTCTCTCTCTCTCTCTCTTTCTCTCTCTCTCCCCCTCTCTCTCCTTCTCCAAACGTCACTCTGAGCACCAACGGCAACAATGGCGTGCCTGATGAGAAGCACATGCAATTACTCTCTGTTAATAAAACCTCAGAGTTCCTATTACGCGCGGGTACAATGGGCCTCACGCCCACTGATTGAGTTCCCACTCTCTCGGAGCTAGAGTAGCAGCTGAATCCACCCCACCACACACGCACGCACGCACGCGCGTCTGTCCACACCTCTGGCCTCCACCACACACCCCCGTACCAAACCACCACCCACACAGCCTCCCACCGCGCCCCTGCCGATCTCCGTCTCCATCCCTGATCTGTAAAGCCGGGGCTTAGTTGGTTTTCTGCAGCAGCACTCTGATACTTTCACTCACCCCCTCTCTTTTCTTCTCCGTTAACCTTTCCCTCTAAAACTAACCCTTTTCTTTGTATTTTATTGTATATTTTCCTCTTTTATCTTTCACTGTTTCTCGTCCTTAGCCGCCGAACACACAAGAGGAAGAAACGTGGACGAATGTCTGGCTGTCATGGGTTTGTGATCGATGCGTGTCTCTTTTTGGAGTGTTAGATTTAGAGTGTTTTTATTGATGCGATGCCAAGCGCCGTTATCGGGGAGATGGGAAATCTAAGCGTGTTAAGGTGGGAGGTGATTAAAGTGGGGACTTAAGGCGTCCAAACCCAAGAGTCACGGGTCACGTTGAATTTATGAGCCCCGGCCGTGAAGCTCCAGGGTTATGCTCTATGTTGGGGGAATTATGCGGCACGCGGTCGACAGATTTAGCAGGACAGAAATCCACAATGAGGTATAATCGACCTTCACTTGAAAAACATGACTTAGACTCGCTATGGAAACCTCAAAGATAGCCTATTGGCAGTCACAGAAACCACGCTGCTGACTGCTAATAAGAACCACGCTGCTGACTGCTAAGAAGAAGCATATTTGAACAAAAGCGTTGTTGATGTAGCGTTTCGCTCTGACTCACTGGATTATATTAACATAAGATAACAAGATAACATTCATTTATTGATCCCAGACAGAATATTTAGGATTATTAGTAACGAGGTTCATAGTCTCAGCCTCTCCTGTTCATTGGTGTCACCATGAGACTCATCCTTAACGTCTGATACAGAGAGCAAGTTAAGCCAAGCAGCGTCTTGAAGACTCCAGGCAATATTCTCAGCCTGCCCGCCTCACCACTACAGACATGCACAACACAATCAGGTTTATTATTATATTTACATCCATGGGTTTAGTCATATATATAAATATATATATATATATATATAGTTGCAATTTCCTCCATGGAGTGCCCTATTCATGAAAATCAAAGTGTTATTATCTCCTTGGTGATAAACTCTCCACTTGCTCCTCTACAGTCGGCTTGTGGGTCATCGTCTTTGTGTTGGCATGCCTTTGGTTTCACAACAATCAACGTCTGTCATGTATGACCAACTTTCTGTCAATGAAGTCTGTGAAGCGTTCCAAAGAAGAACACTGAAAAATGGAACACTTCACAATATTTCCGGACTGACATAATTATCTGTTATCTTTGTATTCAGGTTAGGTTAGGCTGGTAAGAAGCTTGTGTTGCTGGTAGGTTAGGTTAGGTTAGGCTGGTAAGAAGCTTGTATTGCTGGTAGGTTAGGTTAGGTTAGGTTAGGCTGGTAACCTAACCTCCTCCCCCTAACCTAACCTCCTCATGGGGGGGATGAGGAGTCTGTGTTTGGACTACCAGGCTATAGGAACTGGGGATGAGGAGAAACATTACATTTCCTGGAAGAAAATTTGTCAGAATAACTCTGCCTACCCAGCCAGACACTAACCTATTCTATTCAGCCTCAACAACAATGCATGACTGCGGCTATATAGTAAAACAAACAGGAAGTCAATATGTGTAAATGTTGTTATTGTGCCGTGGATCTGAAATATGCAGCGTTCATTCTGAAAGTGACATTGCTGACGCTTGCAATGTTCGAGTTCCAGGAAACAAAATGGCAGACGTACAACACTTTGTTACAACGTAACATCTCCGGTCTCTGGCTTCATCTGTTCTTGAATGTTCCGTAGCGAGCGATGGAGAGCTGTACCCAGCATGCCGTTTGGTGGCGTAACGGTTAATAGGGTCCCCTGTCAATACACTACACACTGTATACTTTGTTAATGAATACAATGTAGCTCTGAAGAGCTCACACTGGACACCACATTTCCTTGGGTCCTCAGCAGTACACCCACCGAGGGTGAATTATGATCGGATGAATGCTTGACAAGAACATCGAAGGACAGACAGACGTAGACTCCTCTAAGTTAGTTCTAGTTATAGGAACGAAGCAATAGAATAGGAATAAGAATCACAAATCACGCTGTTCTTGTATTTATTGTAGCATTTGAGAGGCCAATTCATTTGAGAGACATTTCATATTTTCTATAATATATACAGACACAACATACAGTTATATTTCACAAAGCGCTTCTATCTGACGAAGCTGGACGGCTTCACCAGCGTGTTTGTCATCTTCGTCTCATCGTGTTGTCTCTCGCACGGCCGGCCGTTCGCGGCCTTTGTCTTCGGAGACGGTTTCCGCACGTTTGGGGTGGACCAATCACAGATCTTACGTGTGCTTTGAAGTGGATCAGTGGAAAGGATGTAATTCATCCTGTCTATGTGTCACACATCTATGTCTCTATAATCCCACGCAGGCGTTTGCTGTATAGTACAGTTATTAAATACGACCACACATGGAAATGCACAGTATAATGCACTATAAAACATCAATACACACACATACGCACACACACATGCCACCATTCTCACACATAAATGTTATTCATGTGCATAAGACGAAAGCATAAACCTGAGAAATCACACAGGTCTGGATTCACACACAAGCACACACACACACGCATGCACACACACACACACACACATACACTGGGGGTAGAGCGGTTGTCTGGCAACCGGAAGGTCACTGGTTCGATCCCCGGCTCCGCCTAGCTAATTGTCGAGGTGTCCCTGAGCAAGACACCTAACCTAACACTAACCCTAACTGCTCCCGATGAGGTGGTTGTTACCTTGTGTGTGGGTGTATGAATGGGTGAATGTGAGGCAAATGTAAAGCGCTTTGGATAAAAGCGCTATATAAATGCAGTCCATTTACCATTTACATACACTGATCAGAAAAACATTAAAAGCACTGACAGGTGAAGTGAATAACATTGATCATCTTGTTACAATGCCGCCTGTCAAGAGGTGGGATATATTCGGCAGCAAGTGAACAGTCAGTTCTTGAAGTTGATGTGTTGTTGGAAGCAGGAGAAATGGGCAAGTGTGAGGATCTGAGAGACTTTGACAAGGGCCAAATAGTGACGTTTAGACAAGTGTGTCAGAGCATCTTGTGGGCTGTTGCCGGTATGCAGTGGTTAGTACCTACCAAGAGTGGTCCAAGGAAGGACCGGGTCATGAGCGCCCAAGGCTCATTGATGCCTGTGTGGAGCGAAGGCTACCCCGTCTGGTCCGATCCCACAGAGGAGCTACTGTAGCACAGAAAATGTTCATGCTGGCTATGATGAAAGGTGTCAGAACACACAGTGCATCACAGCTGCGTAGCTGCAGACCGGTCAGAGGGCCCATGCTGACCCCTGTGCACCACCATTAGAACTGGACCATGGAGCGATGGAAGAAGGTGGCCTGGTCTCATGAATCACGTTTTCTCTGACATCATGTGGACGGCCGGGTGTGTGTGCACACCTGCATGTGTGTGTGTGTGTTCTGGCTTTTTCTTTGGAGAAGTTCCGCTATGTGTGTGTGTGTGTGTGTGTGCGTGTGTGTGTGTCATGTTGCCTCGGGTGACTCCTTCACATTAGTGCCACACAGTGTCTTATATCACGTGGTTTTATTTGTATCGTTGTTTTTCAGTTTTCGTTACT
>OMKP01081423.1:0-13602 GCA_900302375.1 Bathygadus melanobranchus
ACTTTTAAACCTTTAATAACCTAGCTCTTTTTAGAGTTGAATCCTAGTTTAACTTTTAAACCTTTAATAACCTAACTCTTTTTAGAGTTGAATCCTAGTTTAACTTTTAAACCTTTAATAACCTAACTCTTTTTAGAGTTGAATCCTAGTTTAACTTTTAAACCTTTAATAACCTAACTCTTTTTAGAGTTGAATCCTAGTTTAACTTTTAAACCTTTAATAACCTAACTCTTTTTAGAGTTGAATCCTAGTTTAACTTTTAAACCTTTAATAACCTAACTCTTTTTAGAGTTGAATCCTAGTTTAACTTTTAAACCTTTAATAACCTAACTCTTTTTAGAGTTGAATCCTAGTTTAACTTTTAAACCTTTAATAACCTAACTCTTTTTAGAGTTTAATGCTAGTTTAACTTTCAGAGTTTAGGCTACTTAATATATATTATAATTATATACTACTTGATGATTTAATAACGTATTATATTAATAAGATAAGAGGCTGAACTGGATGAATGCTTACAAACAGATGTCCAGATGATGTAATCGCCACTGTGGTCTGGAGGTGGATGAGGTCATCTAGGTGGTGGATGAGGTCATCCAGGTGGAGGTGGTGGATGAGGTCATCTAGGTGGTGGATGAGGTCATCTAGGTGGTGGATGAGGTCATCTAGGTGGAGGTGGTGGATGAGGTCATCTAGGTGGAGGTGGTGGATGAGGTCATCTAGGTAGTGGATGAGGTCATCTAGGTGGTGGATAAGGTCATCTAGGTGGAGGTGGTGGATGAGGTCATCTAGGTGGAGGTGGTGGATGAGGTCATCTAGGTGGTGGATGAGGTCATCTAGGTGGAGGTGGTGGATGAGGTCATCTAGGTGGAGGTGGTGGATGAGGCCATCTAGGTGGTGGATGAGGTCATCTAGGTGGTGGATGAGGTCATCTAGGTGGAGGTGGTGGATGAGGTCATCTAGGTGGTGGATGAGGTCATCTAGGTGGAGGTGGTGGATGAGGCCATCTAGGTGGTGGATGAGGTCATCTAGGTGGTGGATGAGGTCATCTAGGTGGAGGTGGTGGATGAGATGGTCTAGGTGGAGGTGGTGATGGTGTCTCCTCTCCTCCAGGTAGAGATGGTGTTCTGGCTCCTCTCCATGATGGCTAACCGGGACAAGGAGGAGATGTCCCGGACCCTGCTGGCCATGTCCAGCTCCCAGGACAGCTGTCTGGCCATGCGGAGGTCCGGCTGCGTGCCCCTGCTAGTGCAGATCCTCCACGAGGGTCCGGGCGGAGGCGGGGGTGATGGGGAGACGGGGGGCTGTAGTCGCGAGGCACGGTCCCGGGCCAGCGCTACGCTCCACAACATCATCTACTGCCAGGCAGACGAGGGCCAGGCCCGTAGGGAGATGAGGGTCCTGCACATGCTGGAGCAGATCCGTTCGCACTGCGACAGCGGCTGGGAGTGGATAGACATCCACCGCACGGCCGCCACCCCGGGGGGCGTGAGGGCTAGTGGTGAGAACCACATCTTATAAATAATACCATCTGGATGGATTTCATTACAGTCAGATGAAACATTCAAAGGGTGTGTTCTATGTATCTCCTCTAGATATCCCTGAACCTGTTGACCCTCAGATCTGCCAGGTCACCTGCGCTGTGATGAAGCTGTCCTTTGAAGAGGAGTATCGCAGAGCCATGAACGAACTGGGTGGGTAAATAAAAACAAACAACAACATAACAGAACACTTAACAACAACAACATAACAGAGCACTAAACAACAATAACATAACAGAACACTTAACAACAACAACATAACAGAGCACTAAACAACAATAACATAACAGAACACTAAACAACAACCACAACATAACACAGAACACTAAACAACAACCACAACAACATAACACAGAACAACAATAACACAACGGGTTGTGTCAAATAACAGCTTACTCCATTTATTCAACACAATTCATCAAACAGGAAACCAGCATTGTAAAACAGAACAACGCCTGTAAAGCACAGAACTGCACTGTCACAACAGCGCCAGGCGTAACACTACTGCTTTGGGTGATAAATGAATTGCCCTTCCAGCATTTCGAGGGCGCTGATTGGGTGAATTTATGTTGCTATGTGAATACTCTTGTCAGCAATTGGCTGCACTGCTGCACTGACTGGGCGCCCAGAAGAGAGGGGATGAACAGCATCACTCATTTCTCCCATAATGATTTATATTTTATATATTACACGTTATTGTGCATTTTAAAACACACACGCAAAACATTTCACCAGGAAGCCGGCACCCTAGTGCCCTCTTGGCCAGCTGCCACTGCACAGAACTGATTTGTGATTATCAAGCTCTAGTTGTCTACAAGCATTTGTTTAACTTTAGAAATTTTTGTAGAATTTAGAAGCTCTTTGACATGTGATATCAACTGTTCACTTTACCACTCATTAAAACATAATTTGCACTCTGATCTCTTAGTCTTTATGAATGTGTTTCAACTTGTTTTGTAGCTACTCATTGGTCTTGCTTGTTCTCAGCCTCACTTCAAGTCACTCTGGATAAAAGCAGTGTGCCAAATGACTACATGTGAACGTAACATTCAGCCCAGACCTCCATCAGGGTGTAGCTCTTCACTGCGCTGTTCTGCTGGGTTCTAGGAGCTCTGCAGGTGGTGGCCGACCTGCTCCACCTGGACCAGGAGACGTACGGGATGCTCAACGACCCCATTAACTTAGCACTGCGACGCTACGCCGGCATGGCCCTCACCAACCTCACCTTCGGAGACGTCACCAACAAGGTAACGAGAGGCAAACACATAGCTGTATGTCACTCTGGTTCTCTCATTAATGTTGTCATGGCAATGACACTTCTGTTATCTATCACCAATCAATCAATCAATCCGTTGATGGCTGGGTCTGGTGCTTAGTGGTGGTGGTGTCAACAGATCTAATAATACAGAAAGGAAACATTAATACTAGAAGACATGAAGCATTTGAAGCCTGAACCTCCTCTCCCTGCAGGCCACTCTATGCTCCAAGCGGAGCTGCCTCCAGGCGCTGGTGGCCCAGCTGGAGTCAGACAGCGAGGAGCTCCACCAGGTGGTCTCCAGCATCCTGAGGAACCTGTCCTGGAGGGCAGACATCAGCAGCAAGAGTGTTCTCAGAGACATCGGCAGCGTCCCAGCCCTGATCACCTGCGCTCTGCAGGCCACCAAGGTAACAGCACACCTTCAACCTTCTAGTCCCCTGAGAAATCACAAATGTGTACATTTTATACATTTTATATATCTTCAGGCCACCAACCCAACAGCAAGCTAATACAGGATGAAAGAAGCTTGGCAGCTATTTACAGTATGCGCAGGTTGAAGGTTTCAGGGAGTCTGTAAGATTGTTGCTGTCCAATGGTTGTCCTCCGAGGAGTCCATAACATTTTTATTGTCCGATGGTTTTTCCTGAAGGAGTCGACTCTGAAGAGCCTGCTGAGTGCTCTGTGGAACCTGTCGGCCCACAGCGTGGAGAACAAGGTGTCCATCTGCTCGGTGGATGGGGCACTGGGCTTCCTGGTCAGCACGCTGACCTACCGCTGCCAGACCAACTCTCTGGCCATCATTGAGAGCGGAGGAGGGATCCTCCGAAACGTCTCCAGCCTGATCGCCACACGAGAAGATTACAGGCAAGTCTGGACCGCCCTGGTCACATGAAGAGCCCAGGGTTGGGGTTAGCTGGGTTAGGAAAGCCACATGGAATGTTAGGGTTCGGGTTATGGTTAGACTTTACGGTTTAGGGTCAAGGGTTTGGGTTAGCTGGGTTAGGTAAGCCCAGGGAAGATAACAGTTTTGGTTAGGTTAACACCCAGCTTAACATTAATGCTATATTTTATTGTTCTATTTGTATTTAGACAAATCCTCCGGGACCACAGCTGCCTGCAGACCCTGCTGCAGCACCTGCGCTCCCACAGCCTGACCATCGTCAGTAACGCCTGTGGGACCCTCTGGAACCTGTCGGCCCGCAGCTCTAAGGACCAGGAGTTGCTCTGGGACCTGGGAGCTGTCAGCATGCTACGCAACCTCATCCACTCCAAGCACAAGATGATCGCCATGGGCAGCGCGGCAGCGCTCAGGAACCTGCTCACCAACCGACCCTTCAAATACAAAGACACTGCGGTCGTCTCCCCCGGCTCCTGCATGCCCTCGCTCTACATGAGGAAGCAGAAGGCGCTGGAGGCGGAGCTCAATGCTAAACACCTCTCAGAGACCTTCGACACCCTGGACAAACCAAGCCCCAAACACCTGGGCCTCAACAAGCCCCTCCGCCACATTGAGAGCCTGGCCAAGGACTATGCCTCAGACTCTGGTTGTTTTGATGACGATGAAGCTCCCAACGTGTCCAGCAGTCTGGACACTGGCAGCTTCTCTATGCTCTCCATGTTCCTCAGCAACTCCAACTTCCTCCAAAACCAAGCAGGAAAGAAAGTCAATGAAGCAGAGCGGGAGGTGCACCTGTCTCACACCATAGAAAAGAGACATGCATCTCATGACCACATTGTGTCTGCTGCAGCAGAAACGCTCGCCAAGAAGATCACCAACACGGTGGCCAAGATTGACCGGCTGGTGGAGGACATCACCATGCACACCTCCTCAGAGGACAGCTTCAGCCTCAGCTCTGAGGATCCCTTCGCTGACTGGCCCTATGGGATGGATGAACTGAATGAGGCTCGGGCCAAGTCATGCTCCCCCTGCCACCTGTCAGACACCAGCAGCTTAGCACACAGAGAGCGCCTCAGCAGAGCCCATGCTCTCCTACGCCTCAAGACCACCCACACCAGCCTATCCACTGACAGCCTGAACAGTGGGAGCACTAGCGATGGCTACTGTGGGAGTAAAGACCAAATCGCCCCCTCAGCAAACACTGCAGCTGTGCAACACAAGAGGCCTAATCAGCTGGATATCAAGGTGGCTCATCGGGAGTATGCTAATCCTCAGGAATATGCTAACCATCAGGAGTATGCTAATGCTGAGCCTACTGCCATAACCAAACCCAACCTGATAAATGTTCCAGAGAGAGATTCTGTGGACAACAAAGAAGTAAAAGCTTGTGATACTAGCAGTGTAGACCAGGAACTGGCAGCTCACACCCCAACCAGTGCATCTACTAAAGTCTCCTCTGATGTCAGCATGGCCTCCATTAAGCTCTCCCCCTCCTATCAACATGTTCCTCTGATTCAGAGTGTGGCAAAGTTTGGCGTAGCAAAGACAACCATCAATGTGCAGGCAGCCCAAGCCATGAGGAGGCAAGCCTGGGTTCCTACCGTGCTTACGGGGGGGAGTCTAACTAAGTTCTCTCCAATCGGTTCTGCCAGAAGCCCCAGTATTGGTCCCATGGAGACGGTGCAGAAGTACTCTGTGGAGAACACGCCCATCTGCTTCTCCCGCTGTAGCTCTCTCTCCTCACTCTCCTCTGGTGAAGGGGCGCTGGACGGACAGAGCCAGAGTGACAATGAGCTGGAGATTATCGAGGTGGAAGATGGAGAAGTGGTGAAGAGAACCGTAGAAGATGAGACCTTGGAAGATCTTAGTGACAGCCAGCTGCTGGTGACAGACTCTAAAACATACCCCAGCAAGGATGAGCTTAAGACCGATCCCATTGAAATTCCCTCGAAACAGGAAAAAACGTATTCCCGCGGTGTATCCCCAGCCTTGCTAGAAGACAGATCTCCGTCCAGCTCCTCAGAGAACTACATCCATGAGACGCCTCTGGTCATGAGTCGCTGCAGCTCCCTCAGTTCTCTAGGGAGCTTCGACTCGCCTTCCATTGCCAGCTCCATTCAGAGTGATCCGTGCAGCGAGATGATCGATGGAACCATCAGCCCTAGTGATCTCCCCGACAGTCCAGGTCAAACCATGCCTCCGAGCCGAAGTAAGACCCCATGCTGTGTGGAACCGAACACTGCAGAAACGCAAAGCGGTGCAGGGCAGTGGGAAAGCAGCCTGCGCAAGTTCCTGGAGATTGCAGACTTCAAAGAGAGGTTCAACCTGCCTCCTGACCTGGACACCATGATCTACTTCACTGTGGAGAAGCCCACTGAGAACTTCTCCTGCGCCTCAAGCCTGAGTGCACTGCCCCTTCATGAGCACTACATACAGAAGGACGTGGAGCTCAAACTCACTCCTCTGCTCCAGCAAAACGACAAGAACCCTCCATTCGCCAATGATGACGACAACTCAAGGGACCAAGGGGGAAGGTCTGGTGAGGGGACCTCAGACGATGACATAGAGATCCTGAAAGAATGCATCAACTCAGCGATGCCGTCCAAGTTCAGGAAGGTCCGGCCGTCCCTGATGGCCAGCATCCCACCTCATCTTCTGAATTCTCAGAGCAAGAAGCAGATGCAGCTCCCAGTGTACATGATGCTTCCACACTCCAACAGCCAGAGGCCCTCAGGAAGGAGGGTCGTCATGACGCAGAAGGAAATCCAACTTGATGACTCATCGTTCACCGATTCTGCAGAAGGTACACCGGTCAACTTCTCCAGCACCACATCGCTAAGTGATGAAACTCTTCAGTACCCGGTGAAGGAGAAAGGAGCCAAGGACTGGAGGGCCAGCGATACTGGTAACCAGGAAGTGGTTGACGATGAGGCAAAGAGAATCGATGACTTAAGAAAATTCTCTTACTTTCATAAGACCAATAGGGTAAGTTCCCAAACTAACATGCATGTCAGCCAAATGAGTAGATCAACCAAACACGTCATCGCTACTCAGAAATTGCTGATGCAGAGTAAAGAAGTTACTGACAGAGTCGCCAATCAGAGGAACCGTGACCAGTCACCCAATCAACAATGGCAGCGGCAGGGGCAAGTCCTAGCACTTCCTGTTATACAAAACCCAGAGACGAACCAAACATCACGTCATCCATCACATACTAAAGAAGACATCTACTGCTACAACGACCAAAAGGAACGAGAAGACAAGTTCACAAAGCGACCAGGGAGAAGACAGACAAGAGAAGTGAGCAGAAATACTCTCTCCCGAAGCATGAGCAACATCGGCAGAACAGAGCAACAGAGCGAGCCCAAAGGCTTTCAGAGGATCAAGCAGAACCTGATGAAAAGCGAGTCTCCATCCTGCTACTCCCTCAGTTCCTCTCTGAGTTCACTCAGTGATGCAGAGTTTGAGGAGCACAAGTCTAAATCACAGCAGATATGGACAAAAAGCAGACATAACAAAACCAACCTGACACAACTATCAAGGCCTATGAACTTCCATAGCCCGTACGAAGTGCAGAGCTCGCCCAGCTCAGTGAGCATGGACTCAGAGGACGACCTCCTACAGAAGTGCATCACATCTGCCATGCCCAAGCAGAGGAGGAAAATGGCTGCCAGGAAGAAGAAAGCAGAAAAGAATCAGAATCAAATGAACAACACTCAGAAATTCAGCTGGAACATGGATCAGGATTTTGATAGTGATGACATGGCATCCGACAAAGACTCAGATCTCAACAGTGTTGAGTGGAGAGCGATACAAGAAGGAGCCAATTCTGTTGTCACAGGATTGATGGCATCAAAGTCACAAGAACCTTCCTCTGAAGAAACAGAATCAGTCCTTTCGTTCATGTCCACATCAAGTTTTACACCCAAGGAAAAGAAGTTTGCAAAAGATAAAAAGGCCAATAAACCTCTGGACTTTGCTCAGCGTAAACCAGTTGCAAACTTGCCTGTGGTTTTCAGAGGAAGAACAGTGATTTACACACCTAAAAAAGAGACAACACTATCACAAAGGCCCCCTCCAAAAAAAGTGTCTCCAAAGGCAGACGCTCCAAAGAACCCAGAACTGGCCCAACACAGGTCTAAGAGCCTTCACAGACTAGGACGGCCACAGGAAATGGAGTGGTCTCTTCCCAAGAGGAGCTCAACTCCTCCACCGAGAATTCCAAAAAGCTCTTCTTCTGGTTCTTCACAAAGCTCTACTCCATCTAAACACTCACAGAAAAAGATCACCTCTCCAATTCAAATAAATAAATGTGTTCCTAAGAAGAACTCGACACCTACTAGTAGTCCTCCTGCTACTAGTCCTCCCGAAAGAAAGGGCCGCTCTCCTGTCCTGAGTCCAGAACAAAAGTCCACAGCACATAAAACACAGAAGTCTCCGGTTCGAATCCCATTCATGCAGAGTTCAAGGCAACCTAGAGCAATATCCCCGTTGGTGACCAACCAACCAACCAATATGAGCAGACCAAACAGCCATGTGACAGGGAAAAGACCTCCTCCTGCCAACCGGCTCAACCTGGTCCGGATGACCTCTGTCCATTCCACTGGAAACGAGTCTGATCGCAATGGGTTCCTGAGACAGCTGACGTTCATCAAGGAATCCAAAACGATGCTCAAACGTGAGAGCACCACACACTCCACCCCGCCCTCCCAAGGATCCTCTCGCAGAGGAAGTCCGGCCGCGGCCGCCGTCTTCCTCTGCTCATCTCGTTGTCAGGAGCTGAAGGTGGCAGTGCAGGGTCCCAAGAGGACAACAGGTAAGGGCCCGGCCCCCAGAACAGACCAGCCAGACCCCAGCCGTTTGAAGCAGAACCCAGCTGTCACTAGAGCTGGCTCTGGTGAGCGGGACACATCAGCCAGGCGTCCGCCCCGGAGGACAAGCTCAGAGAGTCCGTGCAGGGTGGTGCAGCGGAGCGGGCCGGCCAGGGGCCCTAGGCAACAACAGGACAAGGACACCTTCAAACGGCACGCCTCCTCTCCAAGTATTAACATACTGAGCCGAGTCACCAGCCGCTCTTCTATCCGGTCTTCATCCTCAGACTCCAGTGGACGAGCAAAGAGTGAAGACGAAACAAAGAAAAGAGGACAGAGATCTGGATCCCGGCTGAACGACAGAGTCACCTGGAGGAGGATTAAGGATGAGGATGTGCCGCAGATCTTGAAAACCACTCTGCCAGCTACTGCGCTGCCCCTTGCTCCCTCTCCTGAGGAGAAGCCCAAGACTGCAGCAATGCCAGGGAAACTACCCACCATTATCCTCGCCTCACGAAAAACAAGTGATGCAACCGTCCAGACAGAAGACTTCTCAAGTAAGACCAACTCGAGCACATCTCCCAAAACCGAGACGTCTGCAATGATCTCTGAGGACGCTTCCAGACTGTCCCCGCTGAGGAAGGTCAGCAATGGATCGGTAAGTGTCCTCCATGATGGGGACTCGGAGGGGTCTCCGAGGAGCCACAGCAACGTCTCCACGGGAACCACCGACAGCTTCGTGTCCGGGGGGGTGCTCTTCCGCCAGGGCTCCCCCAGTAAGTCTGCCAGAGTCACCCCGTTCAACTACACCCCCAGCCCCATGATGTGCAGCACACAGGACCGCCCCACCACACCAAGCAGCCAGAAGACAGGGGAGATGAGGGAGGCATAGAGGGGTCCTTCGCTATTAAGTTTAATGCTCAGGGGGACTCCAACACTGTCCGGTGAGATTGGGTATGGAACCTACATCCCTTCACAGCTCATTCACCGTTCCATCTGCTAGAGGACTAGAAATGAAGCACGTAGGACTAACATCACTCACAGTAGAGATGCATCTTTTTGTACTCATTTTTTACTTGTAAATAGACTTTTGCTTGGCGAACACGTCACACGCACACCTTAATCTGGACGTCACAACATGAACCAACTCCAAGACAGGCTTGCGTAGAACAAAGATATGCAAAACAAACCAGAACTGTTTCAGACACAATTTAATCATTTTACATGAATTCCTGCTCATCGTCCACCTCTTATCGTTGTTAGCCACAATCGTTAGCCATTCCTGCTGCAGAATAGTCCTTTAGCTGGTCCGGCTAGCAGCTAGGCAACCTTGGAGACCTTCATGTGAATCTTGACCTCTGCTGTAAATAGACAAATCTAGAAAATCTTCCAGCCCGCTTGATCACTGCTCCCCATCCTCTCTAGAAAAACGCTCCAGGAAGTACTGGACAAGGACTGGTCAGGATTGTAGAACATCATCATGACCAACAGAAACTCGTCTAGGTATTTGTCTACCGTTGAGATAACCAGTTACTACTCCCACCCTCCTCCTTGGCTTGGCTGCGTTTCTCCAAGCTCAGTATTCCGTATCAACTGATTTAGTGAACAATGGGTTGGTTGGAAATACAGCCGATGATAAATAGTTCTGACAATGTTGTTCTGAAATAATATAATATTTGACTTGTCTTGCTGTACGTAGTGATAGATCAACAGGCACACATACTCAGTCTTCTGTGTCGTGGTAACATCTTTACTTCATGTATCAGAGCGCTGTGGTTGAGAACGTTATATACTCTTCCTGACCGTTTCTTCAGCATGACTGAATATGTAACCTCTGGATGCAAGCTGTCCTTGGTCTCTATGCCAACGCCCTGATGGTGAACTCTGACCTGGGAAGTATTCTGGGTGGGTCAGAATATGATGCGTGATGATAGCTTGTCGGGACAGACGTGAAGCGGCTTGTCACTCTGTCTGTGGTTTAGCTCACACCTGGACCACACCCCCCAGAGATAGTTAAGTTACCCAAGTTATGGTATAGCATACTAAAATACCATACCATTATAATACCAGATAGTATACCATACTGTTAGGACACGACACAATTACAATACCAGATAGTTACCACTGTTAGGATACCATACCATTATAATACCTTGATGATATACTACACACCAGATGTGAGTGAAACCACGGCCTATGCAGTGAAATGTGAGATGAAGTTGGATGTGGATCTGAGTCAGTGTTCAATAAAGTGATGTGTTTTAATAGCCTTGTGTCGGGCCTTTTTTACTTTGAATTGAATCAAAACAGAACCAAGAGAATATCTTTAACAAGTGAAACTTTATTGATAGGAAGGGTCAAAGTCCACGCAGGTGGCATACAGACCAGTCTGAATACTTTCAGGGTTCACACAGAAAGGAACATGTGGAATACAGACTGGTCTGACTACCTTCAGGGTCAAAGTTCAGATCCACAGTGACTCATGGAGCACGACCTTTGACCTCTGTCACGGTCCGGTCGAGCTGATCCCCGGCAGCCTGCAATCCCTCCCTCTGGAGGCCCAGATGACCTCTGACCTCTTGCAGTCTCTGGTTGACCTCCAGGTACCGGCGCCCCTGCCGGTACTTGTCCTCCACCTTGCTGACCTCTGACCCTTGGGCACCTGGACAACATGTTAAAACGGTAGTCTATGAGAACAGGTTATAATGGTAGTCTATGGGTTATAGTTGGGGTTTAGAACAGGGTCTCAGGGGTACTGACCTGGGTGGGGGGGTTGCAGGATGCTGAAGACCGGGTCGTGGGGGTAGGCTGAGTCCATGTCCTCCAGGATCTGCTTGACAGAGAGGGTCTCTGGTCGAGCAGGTAGCACTGCACGCTTCTTGATCTTGGAGCTCATCTCGATCTGATCGATAAACACCAAGTACTACCAGCACCTAATGACATCATTTCACATTAAACATAATTTACAACATACGCATTCATTACTGTAGCAGTGATACAAGCGGGACAATGCTCTGGAGCTCAGTTATGGAGAAGGGCTTCATGTAACATCCCGTGTCGTGCGGTTTCCTCATAACTCACCTGCTCCCTGTGCATTACTCCTTACATAGGCTACATCAGTGTATGAAACATGTAGTGGAGTAGTATTAAGCAAGAAAATATGGACACAAATACAATCAAGTAAAGTACAGATGCTCAGAAATAATACTTGAGTAGAGTAAGAAAGATTAGAAATCGAGTATAATATTTCTACTCTAACCCTGTGGATAGGTGTGTTATCCCTACCTGGTGTAACGGGAACATCAACTGAGAACAACGTCTAGATTATATTGATCCAGCATTTAGCATCATTTCACGGTTAGGTTAAGAAGAGAACTAGTGGTTCAACAAGTGAACAGTCCTGATCCTTCACTGTAACTAACCCTAACCCTACCACGACATGGTGCTCACTAAGACCACCTCAAATGAAGGCTACATCGCGTGTCTTTCTACTTACCAGACTGCCGACATGTCGTCAGGCGATATGACCACTATCGGGTCTTATGACGTCGTGGATATAAAGTTATAAACTAATGTAAACAGATTTGACGCTGTTAGCATCGTTAGCTCCGCTGCTGCTACAGCAGCTCGTCAGGCGTCAAGTGACACGTCATCACGTCGATGACGTTTCCTGTAGTTTTGTGATTGATAACAATTTACACTGCCTAGTAAAAACAATAAAGATATATTCAACATTTTATATGGACTTGTTTGTCCCCTAGCGTTTTCATATTATTATAGTACATTCAATTCAAGGAAAACGGAAATAAACAAGCAGGCTGCCGTCTGGCGGCCACAGTCAGTCCCTACAACAATGTCTCTGTTCATGTTGGACTTCATACAGGCCTGTCGTTAGAACATGTTAGTTAGATACTTATATATACTTATATATACTTACTATGTGACAGCATATGATCATTTATTCAATCTGTCCATCGTTTTATTTACCCATTCAGTCGTGAGAGACAGACACTGGGGGGCGCTGTGAGCCAATATTTGGTATGGAAACATGATGCAAGTGAAGATCTGGAGGGGAGTTATGATGCGGGGGGGGGGGATGACGTGACGCCGTCACCCTTCAGTTTGACCTTGGCTGGGCATCGATTCATTCCCAATATGGTCATGGCCTTACGTTCTAACAATTCCAGCCAATCAGAGTGATGCTGTGCTCTCTGGTTGGAAGTAAAGCACCCTGGTGCTGAAGCATAGTTACTCTAGTGTTTTTACTGTCACATCAATATACATCAATATCAATACAACGGGTCATAACTCTCTCTATATATACATACTCACTCTGGTAGTAGCATGCTAACACATTACTAACATAGTAGTAGCATGCTAACACATTACTAACATAGTAGTAGCATGCTAACACATTACTAACATAGTAGTAGCATGCTAACACATTACTAACATAGTAGTAGCATGCTAACACATTACTAACATAGTAGTAGCATGCTAACACATTACTAACATAGTAGTAGTATGCTAACAGTACTAACATAGTAGTAGCATGCTAACACATTACTAACATAGTAGTAGCATGCTAACACATTACTAACATAGTAGTAGCATGCTAACAGTACTAACATAGTAGTAGCATGCTAACACATTACTAACATAGTAGCATGCTAACATAGTATTAGCATGCTAACACAGTACTCTAACATAGTTGTAGCATGCTAACACATTACTAACATAGTAGTAGCATGCTAACACAGTAGCATCATGAGTAACATGCGAGAGAGAGAGAGAGCACAGCACAACAGCACAACCACAATTATTCTGTTTATCTACAGTTTTGTTGTTTTAACCCACACTTGCTTTGGCAATGTAAACGTTTGTTTCCCATGTCAATAAAGACCTTTTGAATTGAATTGAAAATTGAGAGAGACAGAGAGAGAGAGAGAGAGACAGAGAGAGATAGAGAGAGACAGAGAGAGAGAGAGACAGAGAGACAGAGAGAGAGAGAGACAGAGAGACAGAGAGAGAGAGAGAGAGAGAGAGACAGAGAGAGACAGAGAGGCAGAGAGAGAGAGAGAGAGATTATCAGCCCTT
>OMKP01081425.1:0-10346 GCA_900302375.1 Bathygadus melanobranchus
TCTCTCTGTCTCTCTCTGTCTCTCTCTCTCTCTGTCTCTCTCTCTGTCTGTCTCTCTCTCTCTCTCTCTCTCTCTCTCTGTCTCTCTCTCTCTCTCTCTCTCTCTCTCTCTCTCTCTCTCTCTCTCTCTGTCTCTCTCTCTCTCTCTCTCTCTCTCTCTCTCTCTCTCTCTCTGTCTCTCTCTCTGTCTGTATCTCTCTCTCTCTCTGGCTCTGTCTCTCTGTCTCTCTGTCTCTCTCTCTCTCTCTCTCTCTCTCTCTCTCTCTCTCTCTCTCTCCCTCTCTCTCTCCCTCTCTCCCTCTCTCCCGCCCTGCCTGCTCCCAATATCTTCTGCTCTAATAATCCAAAACGCTAGAGATTCCTCCCCACTCCCTGATCTCACTATATCTTTCTCAGTCTATATATGTGTGTGTGTGTTTGTGTGTGTCTGTGTGTCATATATTTATTTGCATGCATGCCTGTGTGTCTGCTTGCATGTTTGTGTGTGTGTGTCCATTCCTGTATGTATGACTTTTTGCTCAGAGCACTGCATGTCTGACTCTTTCATTGCAACATGAAGCCTCTATATTTACGGAACAAGCCTGAATGATTGCATTCTCATTACAGATCATGCTACGACACAAATGTGATTGTATTAGTGCAGGAATATGTACATGGACACACACACACACACACACACACTCACAAGCATCCACAGCCAACTAGAGCACTGCAAGGATTGTGTGTGTGTGTGTTCTAACGGTGCACGTCTAACCATCTGCAGAGAACACAGACATTGCTCAATGTGGTCCCTTCTGCTCATGGTCCAAAAGTACCTCTAGTCTCTAGTCTGGAAAATTCCACCATGCAAAAAGAAATATTTTTTTTCTTTCTTTCTTTCTCTCTCTCACTCCTGTGTGTGCGTGTGTGTGTGTGTGTTTGCGTGTGTGTGTGTGCGCTGAGGGTCGGCATGCGTGCCGTAATGCGTTGTGTCTCAGCAGATCTCCTAGCTTTAACGAGAGCGTGTCTATTTGACTGGAAAGCTGTCATGAGTCGTTACGACAACAGAGCGACTAGAGAGAGAGAGGGAGGGGGGTGATTACAACGCAAAGGGCGTGTGCTCCACTGCTATTGGTCAAGACCAATAGGAGGAGGGATACAGAATATAGAGGGGGGGTGGGGTGTAGGGATGGAGGGCATGGGATATTAGACAAAAGAGTTCTATCAATATACGATGTATCTTTGTATGTATGTATCTATCTATCTCTCTATCTATCTATCTCTCTGTCTATCTATCTCTCGGTTTATCTATCTGTCTATCTGTCTATCTCTCTGTCTATTGCTCTGTATATCTGTCTATCTGTCTATGAAATTTGAATTCAAGAATTAATGAATAATTGATACTTGATAGTTGACTTCCGAGACATAACTGAAATTAAAAAGCAAAGATCAGTTAACACCTGGCGCACCATGCATACAATCCATAACTCTAAACAATAAATCAACAAACAAACAATGAGCTGTGAACACAAGTCTGTCTTTGAACAATGTTCTGTTCTCTCTCGCTCTCCCTGTGCCCCCCCCAGCTACCGTGTGTACTGTTTGCTGGGTGACGGGGAGATGTCAGAGGGCTCGGTGTGGGAGGCCATGTCCTTCGCCTCCTACTACCAGCTGGACAACCTGGTGGCCGTGTTGGACATCAACCGGCTGGGCCAGAGCGACCCCACCCCACTGCAGCACCACGTGGAGAAGTACCAGCGCCGCTGCGAGGCCTTCGGGTGAGGTGGTGGGTGGTGGTGCTCGTCGGTGGTCTATATTTCTAGGTCTTTAGTGTGGAATGTTACCAAGGAGATAGAAGAAGGATTAGGAGTTCATTCGTATTTATGTTTCTTGTCTCACTGTGGCTTTTTTGAACCCCTTGGTACATGAACTGGTCATTTGTGACGAGGGGATGGGATGGCTCTCTTGTTAAATATCAAGTCCACCCTTGTGCAAAACTTTGCTTCAAAGATGTCCCCTGTGAGGACAATAAAGAATGAATCTTAATCTTGATTATTATTCACATATTATTGCCAAATAGCACATCCAAGTGGGTTACTCTAAAGTCATATGTAGAGCTTTTAGATTCAGAACCTATAGATATTTCACCTCTTCCATGCTCCCTGGGTGTTAATGTGTCCTTGTTTTGTTCCAGATGGCAGGCGGTGATCGTGGACGGCCACAGTGTGGAAGAGCTCTGCAAGGTGCTGAACCAGCCCCGCCACCAGCCCCTGGCTATCATCGCCAACACCACCAAGGGCAAGGGCATCCCCGGTGAGCAAATCAAACGCACCTCAATAGCCTGCCTGTAGCAGGTGCTCCTGCTCCACGCCATCTAGGTGGTTTTTCTGGGCTCCTCTGACACACAGGACTCTGGTAGATGTTATCAAACCGGTCTATTGGCATGTTGGCATGACGTTACAGCCAGAGCAGATGGTTAGTGCTGACATGTCAGAGGTGTGATGGCTGGTTTATCCTGTGTGTCTTGATCACCCAAAGCACCACAGGTGTGCAGCCTCACCCAGCCCCAGAGTCTAATCAACCTGACTCCGGCCAGGTGAGGCTGCTTAAACCAGCCACCAACCACACACACTCCACAATGCCTAAATTCTAGTCATGCCCACCACCATGGCAATCCAGGGTTAGACCTTAGCTCATGGTTATTAAATGTGTTGATTATAATTGATTGACAGAAGGTTGTTTTGAAAGCTTTACATGTTTACATATTAGAAGCAACAATCTACAGGTCACTTGTTAACATATGTACACACGATCACACTTTAGATATAACACCGGCCACTCACAAAGCCAAGGCAAGTTTTCCTTCCAACACAAAGACCATTCATAACGGTCTTTGGGCTTTACCTACCACCCTAATCTCCCCACAATGAGCAAGATACACCTGACACACCGCATGGCTGTGGGTGTGACCAGACAGCAGGGGGATTGGTGTGTGTGCGTACGTGTGTGTGTGTGTGTGTGTGTGTGTGTGGGTAGTTTACACAAGATGAAAGTAAAGGGTTAAGGAAACAGGTCAGATGTTAGAAGTTGAGCAGAGAGTGTGTGTGTGTGTGTGTATGTGTGCATGCGTGCCTGCCATTGTCTGTGTATTAAGCTTATCTCATGTTTCTGTAACCCCTGCAACCTTTTCACTGTTGACCTCTGACCTCAGGGAGCCCCACACATTGTCTTCCATTGAACCGGAAGATTCTTATGAATGTGACCGCGGTCACCACCCTGGCCCGACTTTTATTGATTTTCATACCATAAGCATTATCATAGACAGACAGACACACCCACACACACGCAAGCATGCAGCAGTCATTGTACAAACATTTTCATAAGCAGTAAATCCTTTTATGTTATGTTAAATCTTGTTTTTTCAACCATTGTGCAGTGTTTTAAATAGCCTCCTGCTATGTTGATATGGACTGCGTTTGTTTCTACAGTTAGTTAGTATACATGTGTAGATACTAGTCCTGTGTCCGTTCGACACGTGCCTGTTGGGAGCGGGCCGACTGCGCGGCCTCCGGTGTTGCTGCTTGCAGCTTTCTGGAGAACCGCTCATCCAAACAACTTCACACCCCTTCAACACCACAACCCTAACCCTAACCCTAATCCTAACCCTAACCCTCGACACTAAACTTCCTTGGGTCCTCGGCAGTACACCCGCCAAGTTCGAAGTCCATTGGAAGAGTGGTTGTAGAGAAAATCATACATACATACTATACATAAATACATACATACATACATACATTATAGTTAGATATTTGTCATCAGTGAATGGTCCTAAACACTGCATGCCTCTATGTATTCTAGTCTATATATTGTATACTTTGTATTTTAATACTACACAGCCCTAGAGGGTAACCGGAGATCAAGATTATTATTGTTTTAATGAAATAGCGCTGCTTCATAATGCAGATGAAAATACACTTCATAACTTTACATAAATCTGTGTGTGTGCGTGTGCGTGCAAATATGTATGTGTGTGCGTGCGTGTGTGTGCATGCGTGCGTGTGTGTGTAGTGGCGGAGGATAAGCTGGGGTGGCACGGGAAGCCCCTCCCTAAGGACATGGCGGACAGCGTGGTGAAGGAGCTGCAGGGACGCATGGTGAGCAGCAGCAAGCGCCTCTACCCCGCGCCGCCCTGCGAGGACGCACCGCCCATCAGCCTGCGCAACATCCGCATGCCAAGCGCTCCCAGCTACAAGCCCGGGGAGAAGGTAGAGTCTGCCTCCAGAGATTACTCGCTGTGATGGCTTTTTGTTTAACGTGAGATATGAATGTGTCACGTTTTGTTTTGCTTTTGGGGAGGAGCGCGCTCGATTGAGTGAGTTTCGCGTTGAAGTGGTTTTAGATTCTTTATGCATTGCTATGCTTTACGCTTTACTCACTTACAATTTAAAAATCATGAAATGTGCCCAAGGACTCGCATTTCACTTATTTGCTGAACACACATTTGGACATCTTCCAAATAGAAAAGTCAGGAAAATTATGAAAAATTAAAAATTGATGTTTGTGCGTAAAAAACAGTGTGAGCCTGAAGATGTTGAATGTGGTTTTTCCCTTCAGGTCTCTACCAGGAAGGCTTATGGCATGGCCCTGGCCAAGCTGGGCCGCTACAACCAGCATGTGATCGCTCTGGACGGAGACACCAAGAACTCCACCTTCTCCGAGCTCTTCAAGAACGAACACCCTGACCGCTACGTGGAGTGCTACATCGCCGAGCAGAACATGGTACGAAATACCATCTATCATACAAAATATGATCTATCATACGAAATACCATCTATCATACAAAATACCATCTATCATACAAAATATGATCTATCATACAAAATATGATCTATCGTACAAATATGATTTGTCGTACGAAACGGTATTTGTCGTACCAATGTCATTTTTGATGAGCTAGCCCATTTGCTCATACACTAGGCCTACTGGGCAATTTGGGAGGTTATAGAGGGTAATTATGACCAGCTGAGCGTAAACAGTGCGTAATTAATTAGGATAATCCTCACAGTGTCACATAAAATATTAACAGACTTTGCTGATTCCTCGTCTGTCAGTTTGCCCAGTTTCGTTGGAGGCCTCTTGCCAAGAGACAGTTGCCACAACAAAGGAGAGATTATTATGGCAACAATAGTGGCCACTGTGTATTGTACGAATATTTAGGATTTAAATTTAAGGACCCAACTCCTGGGTGCTTAATATCTGAGTCATCAATAGCACAGTTCTTTACGTATATGGTCACACTTAACAACCACAACTAAGTCACAGTAAAGTGACTTAGTTCTCACACAACTTCTCACACAACTTCAATGTAGAGAATCTCCTTACAAAGCCACAGTTTGTAGCAGGCAGGAATCCTTTCCTTACACTGTGATCCAAAGGGAAACTTGCAAACAAAAGCAACTAGCTTCATTAGCCCAGCCAGTGAACGTTTGGTGTTCATCTTCCTCTGTTCTTGCTGCTCCAGGTCAGCGTGGCCATTGGGTGTGCGGCGCGGGACCGGAACGTGGTGTTCGCCAGCACCTTCGCCACCTTCTTCACGCGGGCGTACGACCAGCTGCGCATGGCCGCCATCTCAGAGAGCAACATCAACCTCTGCGGCTCCCACTGCGGCGTCTCCATCGGTCAGTCAACCAATCACGGCCTTGTATGAAGTGTAGTTTGACCCTGTTGTGATAGTTTCCGCGGTTACCCTCCAAACTGTCCTTTGTTTTCCCTTTCCCTCCTGTAGTCACCTCCTCTGTTTGTCCATCTTCCTCACGGTGTCAGCTCTTCTCTCTCCTCCTCTTCCTCTCTCTCTCTCTCTCTCTCTCTCTCTTTCTCTGTGACATGGTGGAAGTGGATCTGGGACGGCCCGATCCTTCCTCACTTCCTCCTCTTCCTCCCACTCCTTCTCCTCCTCCTCCACCTCCTCAGGTACACAGCATGCCAACGCATGCCAGTCTGCCACAGTTCATGAATGTATTTCACACTTTGGAAATGTAACACTCTTTGGTTACCTGACATTAAAGTTTATGTGTGCGTTTATCTATGTGTGTGTGTGTGTGTGTGTGTGTGTGTGTGTGTGTCTTTGTCAGGAGAGGACGGGCCCTCCCAGATGGGTCTGGAGGACTTGGCGATGTTCAGAGCCATCCCCACGGCGACAGTGTTCTACCCTAGCGACGCGGTGTCCATGGAGAAGGCACTGGAGCTTGCTGCTAACACAAAGGTAGACTACAGTACCCACAATCCCCTGCGGAAAGCCTGGCTGTGACACATGACATCACAAGTTTCTACAGTTAAATTGTAGATGTAGAATATAGGCTATATATATATTATATTATTATACTTTTTTTTTTTTTATTCATAGATTTTTAAAAATAATATAGACAGAGATATGAATATAGACTATAGAGATATAGGTAGAAATCTATATTTATATATAGATATTGGCATTAAAGTAAAGCTAATCATTGTTCTATATACTATATATAAATATCATCATCATAGATATCATTAAACAATGGATTTTAAGGGAGGCTAATGAAGAAGTGTTGCTAGCATATGTTTGATATGTTTGTCTGCTGATGAGCTGTCTCAGTGCAGTTCAGACCCCAGCATGAAGTATTTCCTGTCTGTGTTCCAGGGGCTGTGTTTCATCCGAGCCAGCCGCCCAGAGAACAGTGTCATCTACAACAGTAACGAGGACTTCCATGTGGGACAGGCCAAGGTCGGGAATTAGAGTTTTCATTGTCATAATGGCCGCATTAGTAGTAGTATCATGTACAATGTAGTACTATTTAAGGGGCATCTTGCCTATACATGTCATTAAAGAGCAGGTAGAGGTTAGGGCATGGGCGTCTTGCGCAAGGATGCCTACAGATCGACTGTGAACATTGGGGATCAAACACACTAAAGAATAGTATTTTTAATAATAATCACAAATATTTTTCAGAAAAAAGGTTAAGAATCACTGCTCTAGTCACGTCACATATCCTGCCTCACTAAAGTGTCCACTAGCTATGCACTACTAAAGAAGTGGATAGCTAGCTATAGTGGATAGCGATTTGTTGTGGTAATGTAAACGTTCTGTTTCTGTGATCAGGTTGTATACAAGACCAACGATGACCATGTGACCGTGATCGGAGCCGGAGTGACCCTTCACGAGGCACTGGCCGCTGCAGAGCAACTGAAGAAAGGTAGAGAGAGAGAGAGAGAGAGAGAGAGAGAGAGAGAGAGAGAGAGAGAGAGAGAGTTCAATTGACAGAAGATAATGTATATTGTATTTTAATTCTACATGTTTATAATTTAAACCTAGCAAATACCTTACTACACCAGTTCTGCTCCTGTACTTTTAAAATGGAGGTCCTTCATTCTCTGCTTCTTCCCCAGAGAGAATCAACATCCGTGTGATCGACCCCTTTACTATCAAGCCCCTGGACTCCAAGACCATCATTGACAACGCAAGGGCCACCAGGGGCCGAATCATCACCGTGGAAGACCACTACTATGAAGGTACTGTAATATATTGATGGATAATCAAGGAAGGCATTTCAGACAGCAGACTGTTTTAAGTGAAAGTATTTACTGCAAAACTATTAAGCAGCACAGCACAGCACACGTCTCTAACATACAAGGCTTCCTCTCTCAAACTTTCATATAACTATCATGTGACCTCGCCAACCAATCACATCAGTAGTATCAACCCACCAGAACATCAACCCCTTAAGCTCAATACATTATAGGTACCTCGTCAATACAATGAAATATAATAATAAAACTATAAAAGTACAAACTGTGATCTGTCTGTCTAAAGAAGACATGTTAGTAGTATCCATCCATTATCCAACTGTAGGCTTACTTACTCTTTTCCATTAAAACCGTGATCTACCATTTTCCATTCATTCCTAAAATATAACCAAAGAAGGTAATGTGTGCCCCATATTAACTCAACAACAGTGGCTGTGTCCACCTGACAAGCAGCAAGGACATCTTGAAAGTTCTTGCCAAGAAGAGCCGAGGGATCCGACCGACAATGAACCAAAATAACTGCAGTTACAAGGAAGGAAGGAGTGAACTAGTGTGAAGGAGGCTGTAACAGTTGCTCCTGCTACATGCCATTAAGTGGCTTTTTCCAGGGCTCTCCAACGCAGGACACCGGCGGATGTTGAATAAACTGGTTTATTGCAGAGTTTGAAGTTCAATGAGGACAGAGCAGGCGGTACATAGCTAGCATGCTGACCCTCCTCCTGAGGCCTGAAACTCACCGGCTGCATATTACGCGCGTCTCGACTGCGACTAGCTAGAGAGTTCGAGAGACGCGCGCGGTTCGCGTCAAAAACACATAGAAAATGATGTGTTGTCATATTGACATCATACCTGCAAAATTACAGCTTTCACTACAGTTTCAATGTGTAGAATATGTCAGGCATGAACAAATATAATTATTTTATAATTATTATAATTGTTAACCCTAACCCTTTTTTTTACTTTTTTACAATTTACACACTTCGTTTTCTGTCTAAAATAAATATACATGACATTTCTAATGAATTGAAATGAAATATAGCCATTATAAAGGCAAAATCCATGTAGAAAGATAGGGCTGACAAGCAGACACGCGGCCGGTGGAAACGCCATTCCTGAGCCAGAAGCAGCCGGTGAGTTTCAGGCCTGAGTGTGTGTGGTGATGGCTGGTTTAACCTGTGGGCATTGATTAGCCAATTCAACACAGGTGTGCAGACTCACCCAGCCAGACTAATCAGCCTGACCAGGTGAGGCTGCTTAAACCAGCCACCAACCACACTCCACAGAGGTATATCGGGCAGCTGCTGATTGGCTTGTGTGGCTTCAGACTGTATCAGTGAATGGAGGATGAAGCCAGAAGCAGAATGGAGAGGGAGAGAGAGAGAGACAGAAAGAGAACAGAAAGTCAGACAGACAGTAGATACAGAGATATTTCATAGGGATATTACAGTCAGAAATTACAGAGTTATACGTATATTACAGAGAGATATTAGATACAGCGATATCAGAGAGGTATTAGAGAGATATTTGGATAGGTGGGGGGAGGGGACGACAGAGGCTGTGTGATTTTTAATTTAATCTCTGGCCTTTGGGCTCCAAGTGACCTACATACCAACATCCCCACAAAATGGCATCCAGAATATGTTTGTTGCTGGCCTCTCTGAATGGAAATAATGTCATTCAATGATAGTAGCTATTAAACAACAACATGCAAGATTGTTTCCAATTATCCACAGGGCTTTTTTTGCATTAAGAGTACTAGGAGCCCAAAGAGGAGAGGTGTGAATGGAGTGAGTGAGTGTGTGAAGGAGTGAGAGATCAAGGGTGAAAGAGTGATCGGTGGGGGTGGTAGAGTAGTGGCAGGGCGTTGTCTATCCCGTCGGCCCAGATCAGGTCACAGCTGGAGAGCATTCCCCAGCGATCCGTGAGTGATCTAACATGACGGAGGAGGAGAGGAAGGAGGGGAAGGAAGGAACTGACAAATTAATTAATTAATGAACAAACAAAGGAAGGGACGGAAAAATTTAGAAATAAATAAATAATGAATAACGATTGGAAGAAATGAAGGTAGGAAGAGAAAGGGTTAACCCTAACCCTAACCCTAACCTGTAGGCATCCTTCCTTGAGCAAGATGCCCTAACCTAACTACTCCTTGAAGTGTAAGTGAACCCCCTGTTTTGGACAAAGAGTTCTACTCCTAGTAAGGAGCTGGAAGTCACTTTGGATCGCAGGCTCGGATAAATAGCAACTAGAGAGCAAAATGTCTTCTACCGCGTGTGTGGTCTCTCTGTCCTCCCCAGGGGGTCTCGGCGAGGCGGTGTGTGCGGCGGTGGTCAACGAGACGGGCTTCAGCGTGCACCGCATGGCCGTGTCGCAGGTGCCCCGCAGCGGGAAGCCGCAGGAGCTGCTGCGCATCTTCGGCATCGACCGTGACGCCATCGCGCAGGCGGTCCGGAAGGTTCTCAGCTCCTCCGCCAACAACAAGTAAAACATCAAAGAGAAAGAAGGAAAACACGCAGATGACAAAAGAAATGAGGTGGACGCGGCGAGACGGGTCAACGGACGCCGTGGTTACTGGCTGCCATGGCGATACAATAAATGCCACCCACAAAGAAATAAACAAATAAACAAACAAACAGGAAGGGGAGTACTTCTGCCCCCCCGCGCACACACTCGCTCTGTTGTACTCCATGCAAAAAGAATGCTGAATTCAAAGTAACGTCGATAGTATCTGTTTGAACAAACCTGAAAGGAGCCAGTTCTGTTAAACTGTCACTGATGTTGTCCTATCTCTCACCTTGTGCTGTT
>OMKP01081429.1:0-11590 GCA_900302375.1 Bathygadus melanobranchus
TTCCGCAGAGGAGCGGGAGGGGGAGGAGGGGGGGAGCGGAGCTGCTACGATAGCCCCACCTCTCAGCCCTGGGACGGCCAATCAGAGAAGGGGGAGGAGAGGCCAGCAGCAGTGGGGGCGGAGAGGAAAGGACAGAAGAAAAAGGTCGAGCTGGAGGTGATCGGTCCTCGGGATGAAGAGGAGTGAGGAGGAGGAGGAGGGGGACCAGGCAGTGTGGTGGTTAGTGCAGCTTTATTAGGTTGCATCACTTTATGCCTGTGTTACAGTCCACTGATAAGGTGATCTTTCTTGTTTGACCTATGTTTTACGATATTTATAGATATATATTAAATCTATTTTTGTTACTGTGTTGCATCCTTCTGTATCGTGTTGAAGTGAAATCCTGAATAGTTTAGAGTTGATTCATTATTATTTATAAACTCTTGTCATTATTGTTATTACGAAGTATTCCACACAAACACTCACTTCAATCAAATGTCCGTTTGTAAAAACATTTAATGAATTTTGTGTTTTTCCAGGAAATTATTTTAAAAAGCTGATGCGTCTGATAAACATCTAAACAAACAAACAAACTCAGCGTGTTTTCTGTTAGCTTCACAACAAATATTAGCTTCAGTACGAAAATCAACAAGTTACATCAAAGTTATTGACTGAACTTTCACAGCCACAAAACTGTCAGGGAGCCAATTAGAGCCAGCGCTGGCGTTGCCATCGAGACGGGCGCAGCATTGCACAGGTTGCTGCTACAGCACCTGTAGGTGAAGCCAGAAAGGGCAGGAAACATCTGAGAGAGACGAGAGTTGTCACAGTCGGTGTAGCGGAGACACTGTCGCACTGTCTTCCCACCTGGACAGACACATAAACAGATAAATAAACAAACAAACAGACACAGATAAACAAAGATTATCACACTACTGTAGAAAACACAAGAGTATTGAATGTGTTTTATGTAATCTATGTCTAAAACATTATGTAATCCATGGTTTATGTTATATAAAACACATAATCTATAGTCTATGGTCTACATTATGTAAAACAAGATTGTCATTAGTATTAGTCAGTAAATTAACACAAGTTAGTATCACCCTGTATATCAACTGTACGTTAACATAAGTTAGTATATTCAAAGTTAGTATATCAACCTGTATATTAACGTGAGTTAGTGTATAGTATACATAGTGTATGTTAATGTACTATCAAACACAACACATTAACATACACTGTTTCATAGAGCTTTAGTGAGGTGGGTCCAGACCTCGTTCGCTGAGTGAGATGCAGGCGTCCTCGTAGGTACACTCCTGGACGTTCTCACAGCGGCCAGTGTAGTCTGAACACTTGTAGCACCGCAAGCCAGTGCCTACACCACACACACACACAACTCAGTCTGGTCCTACTGGGTCTAACTAGACAATAGAACACTAACTAGACTGTAGAGGACTCACTAGAGGACTATCTAGACTGTAGAGGACTAACTAGACTCACTCACCTTGGTCCAACAGTCCGAAGCCCAGCAGCAGCAGACAGAACCAGCCCTTCATCCTAACACCTGATGCTCCTTCAGACGCTGACAATGAGAAGGTCGTGAGAGAAGCTATAGAGGAGGAGGAATAGAGGAGGAGGACAGAGACGTGGAGGCAGCAGACCGTCTCTCCAGGCGCCCAGACAGACAGACTCAGCTCAGAGCTCAGAGCAGCTCTTTGTCAACAAGTCCACAAAGACTCTTTCTCCTCCTCCTCCTCCTCAGTCACACATCTGGAACAATCCCTAACGCCCCTCCTCAAACAACACCTCCTCCCAGAGCACATCCTCATTATCACAATGTACCTCCTCCTCTCATATCACCTCCTCCTCACAAAACACATCCCCATCAAATAGCATCCTGAGACCTCCTCTTCCTCCCATAGCAGCCACTATATAAGAGTTGTGTGTTGGGTGCCAGTGCGTTATAAGGCCATTAAAGACAGTGGTAGCAGTGTGAGAGCGGGCTCGTCACTGGGTGGTACCCACGGCTGGTCAGCCTACTGGGATAAAGCTCTCTGTGTCTGCTTCCCCCCCCACCAGGCACACACACAAGCTATGTAGACATGAACTGAACCAGAACAAACCTTATCCTCTCTAGATATGAACTGGACCAAACCAAACCTTATCCTCTCTAGATATGAACTGGACCAAACCAAACCTTACCCCCCTCTACAAGATATGAACTGGACCAACCCAAACCTTACCTCCCTCTAACGAGATATGAACTGGACCAACCCAAACCTTACCTCCCTCTAACGAGATATGAAGTAGACCAACCCAAACCTTACCCCCCTCTAACAAGATATGAACTGGACCAACCCAAACCTTACCTCCCTCTAACGAAATATGAAGTAGACCAACCCAAACCTTACCCCCCTCTAACGAGATATGAACTGGACCAACCCAAACCTTACCCCTGTTAAGGAGATATGAACTAGACCAACCCAAACCATACCCCCCTTAAGGTGAACTGGATCAAACCAAATCCCTTATGTAGACATTAAGGAGACAAATTTCAACAAAAGACATTATACAAAGTGCAAAAATGGATTAAAAAAAGAACAGTGTTAGCAGCACTTACATACAGAACAGACACGCAGAATGCTTAATAACCCATGCCACTTTCTGTTGGGACATTAAATAAAATGTGAGGCAAAAAGTAACAATGATGATATATATATCTATATGGTAAATGGATTATTCATATAGCGCTTTTATCCGCTTTACATTGCCTCACATTCACCCATTCATACACAGACGGCAGATATATATATACATATATATATATAAGTCTAGTGAAAGTTCCACTTCTTTTCAGTGCTTATTGTACCACAAATGGGGAACATTCCCTCAGTTTGAACCACCTCAATGAATCAGATGTTTAGATTTCATAGTACCATCAGTAACATAATATCAGTAACATATGTAGTATAGTTTCAGTTATTTTATTACCTTATGGTACATACATCACATTGTGGGAATGTTCCCTTAGAACATTCCTAGTTCAATATGTTCTGTCATTATGTACATTGAAACAGTACATGAAATAGAATCCAGCAACAGATGCTTGTTAGCATAAAAGTCAAAGCAGTAACAGTTTATCTAAAATAACAACAGGTACCGAAATAACAACAGGTACCTAAATGGCAACAAGATTTGTTCAAAGCAAGGCCAGAGTTCAAGTTCAAAGACAAGGTGTCAGGGTTAATGGTCAGGTATTGGGGTTAAAGGTCACCTATCGGGGTTATAGGTCAGGTATCGGGGTTAAAGGTTAGGTATCGGGGCAGCGGTCTGTATTGGTGTCGCTGGACTCATGTTGAGCTTTCGACATCCTGTTGATGATCTCAGCTGAGAGTAAGGAGGAGCTCCCAGACTTCTCCTCAAACCAGGAGTCCAGAGCTCGCTTCCCATCAAAGCTGGCGACGGGAGGTCCGTTGATGGCCAGAGTGAGCAGGTCATTCATCTGGTCCAGACCCAGCCTGGAGCGGCTGTTCTGGTACATCTTCTGCAGGGAACCTCTGCCTTTATCACAGCAGGCCGTGGACGTGGGCAACACCTGCACAAGCTGTGCGATCCGAACCAAAAGAGGAAAGCGCTGTCTGTACTTGCAGATGTGACCCAGAAGCTCTTTGGAGCTGATACTGCAGAAGTCTGCTTTCAGACTCCTCCACTCCACCAGCAGGTTGCCCTGGGCCTCTGCTTTGGTCTGGCCTTCACAGCTGACCGATGGAATGGACTCCAGATGGTCGAATATCAAAAGGATCTCCTCCTCCCCATAAGTGTGGAGATCCTCGGTAGTCCGGGGCCAGGAGGAGAGATCCAGCACCCTGCAGGCCTTGGCCAGAGGACTGCTCAGGGAGTCCAATCTCTGGGACAAGATGCCCTGGCTTCTCTGGCAGATCTTCTCCCGAATGGATTGAAACTTGGACTCTGCGACACACAGGTTTTTAAGGGAAACACCGTTGAAACTTTCACGGAAATTCTCTTCAAACTCCTGGAGATACTCCCCAGGACAGTCTACAAGCTGGCCAATCTCCACGATTGACTCCTCTATTCTGTCATTGACCTGTGACACCAGGAGGTAGTCACCCTGGAAGGTGAACGCCAAGCGTGACAGAACCGCGATGATGTCAAGGAGGAAATAGATGAGCTTTACCGACTGGTAGTCCAGCAGGAAGTGGAGGAGGGTGAGGGCCACAGCTGCAGCATCAGCCTTTTGAGTTTGACAGCTGATCTCCTTCAGATGACCCACCACCTCCAGGTAGTCCTTGATAAGTGCATTGAGGACGTTCGGTTCTCCGATGATCCAACGCACGGCACGGATATCTCCCAGGAACTCAGTCTCCTCTGACAGCGTCGGTGCTGTCAAGCGGAGCTCCGCCATCATGCGAGGGGAGTAGCGGTAGAAGCCAAGAAGCTGTTTCAGGTTGCTCTCCAACTCCTCCAGGCAGGACAGCTCCTCACCACTGATTACATCCAACACCTCCAGATGAGGCCGGTGGATCATGACAGGAAGGGAGAGAAGCCATGGGAGAACCTCCTGGAGAGCCACGAAAAGATTGCCTCGTATGCCTGCAGACATGGTGGCACAATCCATCCCAACCCCGACCACCAGCAGATCCTGAAACCGAAGGCCTAAGACACAAAATGCTCGATCGATGGCTTGAAGATAGCCATCAACGCTGGCCTGGCTCAGCTTCTGCAGCGAGAGGAACTCTGTGTTGGGGGAGCCGTCGTTTGTAGTGAACTGGACATAGAACGCCACTGTGTCTGGAAATACGTCTTCATTCTGAGAGTCCATGAGGACGCTGAGGAATGGAGACAAACGCATCTTCTCAGCCAGGTCTTCCTTTAAGGTGCGGGCGATATGATGAATGAGGATCTGACAGTCTCCTTCATTCAGGTACTGGTCCACCACCTTAAGTTCACACCTCCTCAGCAGCTCCGCCAGCGGCCGGAGGTCTGAGAAGGGCCGACCCTCTACGGCCAGGTGGTACGCCGCGTTGAAGAGCACCGTCATGTTCCTGCACATCTCCTCTGTCTTCTCGGGGTGCATGCGCAGCTTGTACAGCTGCAGGCACTTCTTGTGCAGGTTGCTCTGGCTGTGCAGCTTGATGGTGTGGATCTTGAATTGCTTGGAGCCCATGATGAAGGCAGAGGTGCGGGACGACTGCACCGTGTACTGCCGGCACACGTGGCACCACATCTCGTTGAGCGTCGGGGAGTAGCGGAGGAACCAGAACTTCCTCAGCCACTCCTGCTTGAAGCGGCGGATGCGACGACCCGCTCCGGAGCCCAGTTTGGATGAGTCGTCGGCTAAAACGACAGGGTCGGCAGCGATGGACTCGTCAGCAGAATCCAGATCCTGATCCTGTTCATCCAGAACCATCTGGGTGGGGGTCATCGGGTCCATATCTAGACAGCATGAAGAGAAAGGTCAGCTCTGATAGGTTGTCCACTTTGGTATCCACTGCTACACATAGTAATAGTTAGCCGCTACTACGTTAGCTATAGTTGCAGTTACACTTAATTATAGTTAGTTATACACTAGCTGGTTGGGGCACAGGGTTAGGGTTATACTTTTAGAAGTTTTAAGATTTTTACAATTTTAAGTCAACTCCTTTGTTTTTAGTTTTTGTGTTAGCATTGTATTGCTAACATTAGCTAGCTGCTTTGCATGAGAGCTTTGCGTGTTCGGTTTGTCCGTTCTGGGCTACTGTAGAAACATGGGAACCCGAAGTTTGCTGGTTAGATCCCCGGCCCCACCTAGCTAATTGTCGAGGTGTCCCTGAGCAAGACACCTAACCGCTCCTGACCAGCTGGTTGTTACCTTGCATGGTTGACACCACCGTCGGTGTATGAATGGGTGAATGTGAGGCAATGTAAAGCACTTTGGATAATAGAGATATATAAATAATCCATTTACCATTTACTTGTACTTTACTTAGGAGTAATATCTGCTATATTATACTTCTACTCCACTACATCGTAAATATTGTACTTCTAATTTAATACATTTAACTGACAGCTTTAGTTACTAGTTAATAATCATTATTAATCAATAAATAAATTATATTATATCAATAATGTTTATTGGTCCCCGGTTGGAAATTTACAAACTACCCAACAGTATGTTAAGTAATATATAAAATATTGAAAAATGGAATTAGCTTCACATTTATCCGATGCAACATTAATGTACTTCTTCCACCACTGTTATACACTAATGAAAAGTTATGAATATATATGAATATATTCCAGTTCTGCCATGTCTGTTCCGCTAGATGCTACTAAAGTCTACACTGCACGTTTAAAGATAAGGCTACATTTAATTAGTGCTTGGATCATGTGTTTACAGGCATTCAACTAGCTGTCAACTAGCTGTCAACTAGCTGCCAACCTTCAGCATAGAGCATTGATGAACGGGTTAGATGTACAGGTTAGATGAACGGGTTAGGGTTAGATGAACGGGTTTGATGAACGGGTTAGGGTCAGATGAACGGGTCAGATGAACAGGTTATGGTTCATCTAACCCTAGATGGTCTAGATGGTCGAGGCTGTTTCAGAAGGTCATTGACCCTACCACACAAGTCTTCTATTGGTCCTTGCTCTGGGTTTGGGTCCATCTTCTGCCCTCTGAGCTGGTGAAGCTCCGCCTCCAGCTGGTGGATTCTTAACCTCAGTTTGACACAGTTGGGACATGAAGAGGTGGAGGCCTGCTCCTGCACCTCCTCCTCCACTTTCACAGGTCGCAAGTCAATGTCCTCTCCAGACAAACGCCTCCTCTTGCTGAGTCTGTGGGGTGGAGGACCTGAGAGAGGCCTGTGGGCTAGCTGGGATAGTCTCTGGGTGGATGACTCCAGAGAAGCTTTGACTCCGTCTCTGAAGGTGGGGTCCGTCTTTGTCTCCTCAGCAGCAGAAGGAAGAGGTTCATCGTCTGGGTTTCTACCAGACCACTGCTCACCGCGTCTCCAGCTGCAAGACTCTGAAACACAGCAGCATGGCAGCTCTGAGGGACCACAGCTGATCCACAGGTAACATAGATAACAACAGAGATCCATGATCCATGTCATGACGGAGAAGGTAGTGGTTCAGGCATCTTGCTCGAGGATGTCTACAGGTAGACTGTGGACCCAGAACCTTTCAGCTTGGAATCGAACAGCTTCCCTCCTGTTAACCACATTATCCCACACATCAACCAACCAAAAGAGGACCTTGGATCCCAGGTGTGCTCACCTGTGTGGAGGTTGCAGTCGATGCTAAGCTCTGATAGGCTGTGCAGACGTGTGATGTAGTCGTCTCTGTACCAGACCCGCAGCCTGTCGCCTGGCGACAGCTGGCGGCTGGTGCTGAAATAGAGCCATCTCCCACGTTGAAACGCTGTCAGGTTCCTCTCTGACTTCTCAGGCGAGATGCGCACGTACCTATCAGAGGAATACAGATTGCAACCTCTAACCCAGGGAATCATTGCTCTAACCCAGCTGGACAGGGAACCATGACATATCCTCGTAATTACATTAAGCAAACTAAACTGAATGAAAATATTCACAAAAGCCAATGGAATAGGTTTTGAACAACACTTTGAAGAACGGAGAATACCTCATCCAATTTGCTTTGGTCTCGTCACTGCCATCGATGGACTGATATGTATTGTTGACATCAACGATCTAGACAGATGACAAACAACACAAAACATGTTTGATGAACATGAATTGTGGATATAGTTGTGGAAATAGTTTTTTGGACTGCAATTTGATCGTTTTCAGCCTCACTTTGGATAAAAGCGTCTGCTAAATTACAAAATGAAATGTACACTAACCTGTAATCTCCTGTTTGAGCTTCATGAATAATATTTATATTTTATGATTAAACTACTTACGAGCCAGGAGTATGAGGAGGAGTGGTCCTTGGGAACCAGCTCCCCTTCGTAGGGTCCGAACACAGCCCCCTGGGGGATGCTCTGACCCCCGCACCTCACATCCACCTCCCCCCCCTCCCTAACCACCTGCAGGCTGGAGGGGGCGGACAGCGCGGCCCTACTGGCGGAGCCCGGGGCCACGGGGGTGTCCCGGATGAAGAGGGGGGGCCCGTGGTCGGGACACTGGGTGAGGAAGGGCTGCTGACACTGCTGACACACTGCGGGCCACAGTGGGTTTCATGATCATCCAATGTTTACCATAACATACTTTAACTTCATTAATCCCAGACACTAAATGTAAAAAACATGTTTTCTTAATAACAATATGCAAATAAACTGTTGAAACGAAACCCCTATGTCAAAGTGTTTATCCTGGTTATCCTAGTATAAACACGTTGTAAAATCTTCCTTTACTGTATTACTGCATATTGTAGCCTATTGCCTACAGTTGAGCATTTCAGTGTGACAGCCAAGACTAATGCTTATTACTCAGCTTGTTAGAAGAAAGTGTATTAAAATATTACATATATTATATAAAATATTGAGAAGCCTAGACGCTTACACCAGAAGTCTGTCGCTGGGTGACTCATGACGTCACCATCGTGTCTTTTGATCCAACTTTGTTCAGCTGCCAACACAATGAACATATTGTATTTCATTTGTCAATAAATCACATATTGTTTTATTGGATTATAACCCCGTAATAAAGCTGTCGGGTTAAGTGGGCGCGTCGTACAATCTGCAGAATATAACAGATTTCATATAAACCCGAAGCATCCCAAACAAACTGCAGTTTATTTTGACCCGAGTGTTAACATGTTATCAGTCTTTAGTACTTATTTATTAGTCATCACTATGGCAATATGTAGTCCTATTTCTGACACAATCTAAAAACAGTGAGAACCGTTTTTAATTACAGAGCCCGTAAATACAAACTGAAGGTAAAACAACATTAAATAACTGGCTTTAATGTGTTTATCAGAGAGCCATTTTCTGGTTCTGGGTAGCCATGTCCCCCATGACGGGCCACCGTGGCGACTGAAACACTGACCTGGCGCCGCGGGGTCCGGACCCGCATCGTCCCGACTCCTTCAGGGTCGCACCGGCAGACGCTTGGCTTCCACTCGCCCCGGGGCGACGGGGAATCCCACGTTAAAACTGTGCAGTGACTCAGTCGCCTTCCCGATCTTTGACCACCATTTTCCACAGGAAATGACATGGAAAACGGAAGAAAGCGTGGAAATTTAGCAGTGAACTGAGTGGCCCCACAACTGGCTCCATGTCCTCCAGCAGGACCGACCAATATACAGAAAAGACGCATCGCTTTTCACAATTTATTAACAAAATGGTAAAATAAATAAATACAAATTGATCAAATGCTCCTAATATTAACTGCTTCCCATGTCCCCTACAGTATTTCCTAAACACTGCATACAAAGAATTAATCACAGAAGAGGCTCAATACAGAGGTATTATTCCCACCGGACCAGTCACAATGTCAGGCCAACAGAAGACACATCTTGAACAGAAATAAGTCAAAAAATAAACACATTCCTTTCAAAAAATCATGAAAAAAATACAAACAATTATACAAATATTCATACTGTGTAATTAACAATTTACACATTAGTCAGCACACCACGGTGAACCTTTTCTTTATTCATTTCGCTACAATGCATCTTACCAAATGGAAGATTTAAAAAAAACATTTTCTTTTTGCACTCAACCCCAAAAGGAACCAGCGATGAGAGGTACCAAGCTGAATGAGAAGAAGCAGAGAACCGGGAGGGTTAGGAGAAGGCTTTTAAGGGTAAGGAGGGTTCTAATGATTAGACGTAGGGTTCTAATGGTTACCAGTAGGGTTCTGAGGGAGAGTAGTGGGGCACTAGGGGTTAGGAATAGGGTTCTAAGGTTAGGAGTAGAGATATGTCATGTTTAACAATACTAGAAGGCCACAATCATGACTTGGATTATTTCAACTCATAAATGGCGACATTACAAGATGCTTCCAGAAAGATCAACTAGGAACAGGAAGTAGTGTTTATCATTTTGTTTTATGCATAAAAGATTTGAAGTCCCTCTTATTCCATGAGAAGTCTGAGTAGCTAGGGTCAGGGTCAGCTGCTCAGCTGGAGGGTTCTGGTTGGACATCTACTCAGACAGCAATATATCCAGCTGATATGTATCACATACATAGAGGCTTCCAATGCACCTGGCAGAACTCTTTGGATATCAGATTAACATCGTCTCGGTTCTTTCTACTAGAACTACTTCTGATCTCTCCTCACAGTTGGAATATAGCAACACTGCTGTATTAACGAAGGTACGGTTGTCACACTACACGCTATGATGTCCAACTGATCTGCTTCATGACGACTTAACAAAACATGAAAGAATGTAAAGCATAATGCATATTCAACTGCTTCCACAAATGTATAAAAACTTGCATAAGAAGGCATGCGTTCTATCGGACTGAGAATACAGATGTTCTAGTTGGGTTCAAACTCCCATCTGTTTATTACAAATGGTTGGCTTACCCGGGGGGCACGCCTACCCGGGGGGCACGCCTACCCAGGGGGTACGCCTACCCAGGGGGCCGAAGGGGGCACTCTGGACTTTTATACGGAGGCAAAATAGAGAAGATATATCTATATATCGATATATAGATATACACACACACACACGTATATACACAATGCCAAATCTGAGACCATAATACTGGGCAAAGAAAAAGTGCTACAGCAAAGTAAAAGCACAGAGATGACTTGATCAGTCCTGACTTGATGAACGGCGTCTTTTGGGCGGCACAAATGAGTTGAACAATGTCAAATTAAAATGGTAAGGCAACAACACTGCGTGGTTGAACTGGTCAGAGTGCTGGAGTAGAGGGGAGCTGCAGGGGGTGTGGTGGGGTCAGTCACAGTGTTTTATCTGCCGTTTGAGGAAAGGCACTCCAGGTACCTACTGTAGGGGTGGAACAAGTCAAGGCTGGAGGGGGAATGTTGTTGTAGATGGGCCCATGCTAACATCATGCCCTTAACATTTCATTCATCTGCAATATTTAAGAGAAAAGAATTCAGACATTTAAATCCACACTAGATAAAAAAACAAAAACAGTTATGGAATGGAAAAATCTGCTAATATCCAGTTAGCAATTCTTTCAGAAATGTACCTTTCATTGTCAAAGACCAAGTACTGGAACCCAAAGCAGCGACAGCAGAAGATCTAAAATGGCTAACGGGACGTTGAGTGACATGATATGAAGACAGCAAACGTATTTATCAGCCACTGAAAAAACTCCATTCATCTCGAAAATCTACAACAATTAAACAAAAATAACCCAATTAAATCTATTTCTGGCCCCTTATCTTTTGCATTTCACTTTTTGATCAAAAGTAAAAGTTGATGGGTGGGGTGGATTAATACCGTAAGTGTTGAAAAAGGTCAATTTGTGAAACTGAATTTCCCAGAGTGCATTGCATCGCAAGGCACCATCAGTAGAGCAGGGGACTAGTCACCAGTCGTACCACCAGAATGTACCAGTAATACCACCAGTAGACCCCAGTGGTCCAGTAGACAAGACCAGTTTAACTTAAAAACTGATTCAGCCTCCCATGTAAGCCAGTTCTGCTTCCACCACACAAAGATGAT
>OMKP01081430.1:0-13868 GCA_900302375.1 Bathygadus melanobranchus
TGAAGGTGACTTTGGGAATAATCGGCCCCCCTGCATTCACCGTGTGTTCGTTTAACTCGCACGTCCTCCAACCTCATCAGCAAACACACACACATGCACACGCACGCACACGCGCACACAACCTTTTAGCCATGTGTAGACTCTCGAGCGTAGACTCTAAATACGGCACGTCAGCTTTTACACGGGTGACCTAACCCGGGAACAAGCCCTGTAAGCCGATCATGCCGCCCGTGTGCCGAAGCACGTCTCTTGCCCTGCGGAACAGGCTTCATTCACTCCCATCCGTTGTCCTTAATCATGTGGGCCAGTTCTATGATGAACTTGCCCTCCTTGTACTTCTGACTGCTCTCAAACGCATGCTCCTGCAGAGTGGAACACAAAGACGGTATAAAACATAGGTTGTCATAGATAGCTTGTCAGGAACGCAGGCTGTCGGTAATGGGTGAAGCTGATGCACGACGGGGCACTTTGGGGCCAGGGTCTAGACAAGACATTTCAAATCTCAAACTACCACGTTTTATTGGGAAATGCATAATCACAAGATTGGTCTGAATTTAGGTTTGTGAAGTATGGTAAATTCATGAAGTATGGAGACAGAACTCATGCATTGTCCATCCTCAGCCGGAAAGTGCTGTGATTGTGGAAATCACCATCAAGGCTTATCACTGTACTGTGTTAATGGTTACAGTTGGAAATCAACAATAGATTTAAAATGAGGCAAATTCCTATATTTCTGAGCAGGAAAGGAAGTTTATAATCCTTGCATCCATCTGGCCATCCACTTTTTACATGTTTCCCACACCTTCTTAAACATCAATGACAGCCCTATTCCCTCCGAAATTCAAGGACCCAACATGGCATCGTTTGAGACACGGATCAAGGTTAGTTACTGTTCCAACACTGATCATTTCTAAGAGAGGGCTTGACTGTGTGAACACTTATCACATGAAGTAAACTATGAAAAATATCAAAAGAACTTCAATTTCTATTCTTGCACAAAATATATAAATTCAAGCACTTTCAATGACCAATGTCTATTTACAAAAACTTTCAAGGCCTTGATTTCTTTTCTCAAATTCACAATCTTTCAAGGATTTCAAGGACCCGTGGGGAACCCTGTTTTTAGCACATAGCCTAGAGGTGCTTGCGCGCTGCCCCAACTCCAACACCTTACAACCACAAACCTAACAACAACCGATTGAGAACTCACATATTTCCAGCCCAGGGTAGTCTTGCAGCTCTCACAGTAGATGTCGGCCACGGCGTGCAGCCCAGTCAGCAGCAGACGCTCCTCTGCCGGCCCACAGCCCACGTTCACCCTAGGAAGACACACCAGGATGACAGTGATGACAGCGGGCTGCATGGGGCCGGCAATCTGACGATACCATGCTGCACTTCACTACACTACACTAAGGGGTGCAACGTGTGTGCAGTGGCACTGAGATTTAAGTGCAGGCAACGGTGTGACAGGCCGGGCTGCAATCTATTAGGTTATCAGACTGAGAATTGTAATGAGGAAAGATACAAAATGTAGGGTTAGGGTAAAGAGGAACACTTACACTGCATTGAAGAGGTACGCTCTGCCTTGACTTCCTTGGAATGACTGGGGGAACGGGAGAAAAGCAAGAGACAGGTGAGACGGCTTTGCATTAGAAACAGTGTTCAGTAGCGTTCGTGTCGTGTTACTGTGGGCCTCCAAATACACATCCTCCCCAAGACATTCCCCAAACAAAACAAAACCACCACAGACTTCCAATATCCCTCTGTGTATTGTTGTGTAAGCCACGTTTAAGTTTATTTTATTTTAGTGGGCTTGCAGAGGCCATTTGTGGAAAGGCATGAACAATCTGACTGAGCCACAATCTCTGTTTTGTCAGATTACAGATAAACATTGGAGAGCAGATCTCTTGTCGCTGAATAATAATAACAATTCGGCTAAACATTTTCTAAGTCTCTAAAAGTATTTATCAACATCAACCTTTTATTACAGATTTTGTTACATGTGAAGTAACCAAAATACTGGTGGTCTGTTGGAGGGGAAAAATGAAGGGACAGGAAGTAGAACCTTTACGGGACCCTTGGCTTTCTCAGTCTATGTTTTCTATAGGGGTTTTGTGTTCCTTTCTAGATGTAAGTGTGTGTGTGTGTGTGCGTGTGCCACACATGTTCTGCCACAACACAATGAACACCAGATGCTTTCACTAATGCAGAGATTGTATACCGGCTACACGCACGCACACACGCACGCACGCACACACACACACACACACACACACGCACACGCCGACTGCAATTAAGTCCCTCTCTTCGTACACACAATAGTAATAGATAAATAAAGGAACCGCCTCTGCGTGTTACACAGCACACGTCTCTGAATTCACACTTGCGGTCATTTAACTGCGCCCAGCGGAGCCTGGGCATCCGGCCACCCACAGGGTGGGGCTGGGAGAGACAGCTAACGGGGGACACACACCGCTTCCCACAAGCTGCGCTACACAGAGCCGACCGGGGAGGCCCGGAGACTAGCCCGGACATGTCTCCTCCACCGCACGCCTTCTCCCAGTTCAGCCGAGGGCTATCTATCGATATTATATCGATATTGTGATGTGAGATATCGTCTTAGATTTTGGGTATTGTAATAATCATGATATGAAGTGTTGTCTTTTCCTGGTTTTAAAGGCTGCGTTACAGTAAAGTGATGTAAGTTCTGAACCTACCAGACTGTTCTAATATTCGCACTAAAGTTCTTAACGAAATGAGAAAATACTCTTTTTCACTCTCATTCACTTTTCATTTGTCAAGGATTTAATTCACACAGAAGTATAGAAGAACACGCTTTACCATGTGGTTCTTTTATATTGACCATTTATTTATTGAATTCCAGAAAACTATACGTGCTATATAGTAATATGTATCATTATCCAGATATTCAATGACCTATATCTCGATAGAAGCCCTGACATGATATGGCCTTGGTGTACGTGCAGATTTAGATTCACCGTGTGTTGGACGTGTGTCCATCAAAAAGACAGATTGCCTCCGTGATCTTCACAAGAGGCTTATCTATTCTAATCCCTTCTATCCATTCTGAGTTGAGAAGAAAGCGTTCCAGTCGATGGAGGGGGTGGGGGTCCCGGTGACGTAGTGAAACACCACACACCGTCACGTTTCTCCACTCCTGTAGCACTGGAATACTGAACACGGCTGTAACCCTCAACGCCGTTACACAGAGTGTAGGTTACCAGCCATTCCTGACAATGAAAGGTCTGCTCTGAGATCCTGTCCTCAAACAACAGCAAAATCAACATGAAAACGTTTGTTAATGCGTCTCAGATGGCCTGCTCGCTGTGTGTCCCCGGACAGACTATTTATAAACTATTTACTGTTACCACATTGGAAGTGCGTAGGAGTATACTTTGGTGAACGCACATTCAGGCGTGACGTACGCTTTTTATTCTTGGATTGGACTTCCTAGCATATGTATCTTTCTTGGAGTAAAAGTAATCTGAGGGAAAGTAATGATTAGTATTTATTCAAATACTAACGATTAGCAGCCATTAGATTGCTAACGATTCGTATTCATTCCAACACTAACAATTAGTAGCCATTACATTACTAACGATTAGTATTCATGAAAATACTAACGATTAGTATTCATGAAAATATACTAACAATTAGTTTTCATTAAAATACTACCGATTAGTAT
The DNA here is from genome assembly GCA_900302375.1 of Bathygadus melanobranchus. Taxonomy (NCBI): domain Eukaryota; kingdom Metazoa; phylum Chordata; class Actinopteri; order Gadiformes; family Macrouridae; genus Bathygadus; species Bathygadus melanobranchus. Next base: position 3,707 of record OMKP01081430.1, read on the forward strand.
TCATTATATATAAATATGTAACACACAGACAACACAGATGTGAACATGCATGATATTGTTTGACATCACCATCATTTGCTTTATTTATTCACTACTACGGTCCTGTACTTCCACCCGGGTTTCCCCGTCCGGGAGGAACACGCACATATCTCACACACATATTTTGACCACAACCACACCAAGGTCAGCTTACTGTGCGGCTCGTGTGATAACTACTGTGTGATAAGCAGCAGGCGGGGCCAGTACCTTGGAGATTAGCTCATCGTGGTTGGCCAGGTGTGCTCGGCAGTGGATGCAGCTGTACGTGCGGTGGCAGTTGGGGAGGTACGCCCGGAAGGTCTTAGACCGTGTCATCGCAGCGGAACCGCGGAGGACACCGGCAGCACGGTGGCCCAAGAGGTGGAGATGTGTTAGTGGGCGGCGCACACCTGGAATGACACAAGGGCTCTATGTTCAAATTGGCTCACTTGTTCCCTCATAGGGAATGAGGGAACAAGTGAGCCAATTTGAACATATAGTGAACGCGACACAGCCTCCCGTGTCTGAACAACTAATGGAAATATTATCAAACTTTTTGGGGTAAAATCTGTAAATGAAGTATGAGATGTAGTGCTGCGATAATTCTCACTAATAGTGAATCATATCACAATCCCAGTATCTGTCCAAATATATAAGTATAAATATATACAATAACGCAGTATGATTTTTTGTGCCATATCGTTCAGCCCTATGACATAGTACAGTATTTGGGGAATAAGTGTACGGGGAATTCGGACACCAATGGACACTAATTGCGTCAGAAATCCATCGGCGAGCGAGACCTTGATGTGAGCTGTAGGCCGTGGACAGACGGCTGCTGCTTCCAGAACGTTCAACAGTAAAACACTGCTTCACTACCGCCCCCCCTGTGCCGTCCCCCCGTCCCCAACGCAAGCCGCCTGGGTACTGGGGCAACTTGCTGACTCAGGGTTCTAACTAGTGGCACAATTGAGATGAGGTGGGGTGGGGTGGGGTGGGGGGTCATGCAGTGAAAGGAAGTGCTGAGGTCACAACAACATGAGAGGGCAAGGGTCAAATGTGCGGAACTGTGTGTGTACTGACCAATAATCAAGGCACATTGCAGGTATTTCAGGTGATCCAATTTAGTTTAAGCATTGCCTGGACCACCCTAACCCCTACCAGGGTCTGTAACCCATGTTTTAAAGGTGCTATATATGCTATATAACAAATATACTGAACTCAATCAGAAAAACATATGTCATCAGAGATTAAGGAAACATGCTAAATCTAAATGCTAGCTTTTCCGACAACAATGCTACAGCCAGTATGTTCTCCTTTGAAATTTCCATTCTGACTCGGAGCGTCTGTTTTAGTTTTTTTGGCCTGTGTGATTCACTATTGTCTGAGTACCTCGGGTCGCCAGATATGAAACTTGGAGAGGAGGGCTGCCCCCTCCTCCCCAGACTCGAAGCTTGTGCGTGTTGCCAGACACCTCGCGCAGACAACTCTCTCCAATATTGTGAATTTGGACTGCAGTACCCATTTTAAACGCTCTGCATCATTGTTACATATACAGTACCTACCTTTAAGTCCCTGTCTTCTGCACTTAACGGTGGAGAAGATAGGTCAACGAATCATAATTATTTCAGAAATACGTTATATATTACAAATAACTTTTGTAAACGGTACAAACATAAGTGAAGCCGGATGCTAACGGTAAATCCTTGGTTTGTCACTCTCGATTCCAGTTGAGCAAAACCTGGAAAGAGCAATCCACAATCACTTTCCTACCACTGTCAGTTAAATGACTAAACACCACCAAGTCATGGCTGTTTGTTTGTGCAATAATTGTCATTTTTACGGGTGTTTGTATGCAATGTGCATATGTGTTGGTTAGTATGAATGGATAGTTGTATACTGCCCTGTCAAATAGCTTATGTAGTATGCTATTGCACTGCTCAAAACAAATGTTCCCACGGGGACAATGAAAATACAGTGTAGCGTCACACACACACGCTTAGCCCAAAATATACTTTCCCCGGGAAGCCAATAAAAATTAGTCCAAACACACACACGTCATTGTTCCCTGGCTGTTTCCTACCACAGTCCTCAAAACATGTCTTTAACTAGCCTAGCATGGCTACTAGAAGGTTACGAGGCAACCAAAACATGATTAGCAACACTTGAGGTCTACTTCTGATCACTGAGTAGAATGTTAAATGGGAATTTATTATCATCATTGATCACACCTCAATGGTCACAGATACTGATGCATTACAAAATCACCAAAGAGTACTGTTGTGAGAGACATGTCTCTCACTTCTCTCAAGCTAAAAGAGTCAAAGTATCTCTTTGGAAGAAGAAGAAATGGGTCTAATGGGAAATGTAGTATTTAATCTGGAAAATGCAGTAGTGACTCTGGGAAATGCTGTTCTTTGGGAAATGTACTCGGGTTAAGGGTTAGTTCTGTAGTCATAGTACTTTGTACAGTAGTACTTAGTTGACAGTGGAAATAAACTACGCTGGCCTACTTGCTTTTAAATGCCGATGTGAAAGCAGCAAGATACATGCAAATAACAAGTCATAATTTTTTCCAGTTGGTTTGGACTGGGATTGCTAACATGAACTGCCACGGGGGCCTCTGCCAGGTTCTATTCTGGGGCCCATAACGCAAACCATGTGGGAAACATTGAAAATTATTGTTTCATTAAATGGCGTTTAAGTTTCTTTAAATACACGTTTGGGAATGTGTCTAGAACCTTTTGGCTGTTCTTCCCCGGTTTCGTTGACAACATTTGGAAATATTTTTTTTGTTTGTTTTGGATTTAAAGATGTTGACGAGCATACAGTAACTTTTGGCCTCACTAAGTCCATTCCAAAAACGTACCTATGGGTGTCATCGCCCATAGGTAAGGTGATGTACATAAGGACTACGAATCATCTTCATTAACATCCCAGGTAGATCCCAGAGAGATCCCAATGAGAAAGATCTGCATTGTGTACGAGACATTGCATTAAAAGTCCTACTACGAGTGTGTGCAGTGTAGGAGAAGAAGACAATGATAACAACAGGTGTCTCCCAGTAGGTCGATATGTATGTAGTAGGCCTATCTCCAATATCTGTAAAACCAGAAATCTCACTGTTTAAAAGAAACAATAAAAAACAATGAGCCTTTCAATTGTCATCAAAAAAACAAAAAGTACAAAAGTATCGCAACAATGTATCGGAAATATCAACATTACAATTCTGCAGCTAGGAATTGACTTCTTTGACCACACAATACATTCAGGGCTACCTAAACTATATAATCTAACCATTTCAAACGTTTTACATGAACTGTGTGTGGTTTGTTATGGTTGCACTTCAACCAGTGTGGCTGATACACCAATAGGCCTACTACCAGACGTGTGTGTATGGGGCTACAGCCCAAACACACAATGCAACAACACAATGCCATAACACAGTTAATAACACCATCATATCCGTTGGAGTACAAACTTTGTAGCCTACACGTTACCAGACAGTAAGTAAGTGTGTGCATCTTCAATTTCAGCATTAATGACGAGACAAGTACATTGAAAATGTATCTTATTATTAATTATTGTTACGACCATTATTGTCATTATTATTAGGCCTACTATGGTGCAACTAAAAACACCTCACGTAATGACTTATTATTGTCACCGTAGCAGCCACACCGACGTGCAACAGCCCTACTTGTGATGTCACAAGATCGCCCGTGAAACGCCGCTGAGCAGGGTCGACGCGTGTAAATAAAGCTCCGTTTACGATACTTCCACGCATGCATCGCTTTGTACCACAGCCGCGACGACCACCTCGACCTCGGACATCCCAGCTCGGATGACACGACGTGTCGAGCTTAGTTGTACAGGCTACTGGGTTCACTTTTAACGCTGCCCGTGTTAAATCCCACTATATTGTTGAGTAATTAAACAAAAAAAAACATGAATGCCACTCGATAATTACCTTCTACGGAGAGAGATAAAAACACGTTAAAACTATCTTGTCTTGATTGCAAAGCAACTTGTTCCACTGGTCAAATGCTTCATGCCGCTTGGAAGAACACTTCTTAAACGTGAACTTTAGCAACTGATACGGATGTGCAGACGTCAATGGGATACTCTGTACAACAAAGCACAAGTTGATGTTGTTATAGTTCATAGTCAGGGGTATAGTGACAGTATTCGTAGCCAATCAAAATGGACATGCGGCATAGCAACATCTTACCTATCAGAAAGAGGTGGACAAAACGGACCAATCACGTCGCGCCATGAATTAAACACAAACGCCGTTCCAACGCTTTATTTTTGGTCTATCACCTGAATGGGTTTAAACATTTGGAAAAGTTAGTAATTCGCATGACCAAATCGGGTACTGAATGTTCTCTTACTAGTTTACGTACATTTAGTATGTAGCACTGATCTATTAACAAACATAACTATCGCCTTCGATATAGCGAAGAAGGACACAATTCCGAGAAGGATATAAATATTGGTCAAGATCATAAAATCAATCCAATAGCTGAGATTCTAAATCCAATATAGCCAGATGGCTACACCACTAATCTGGATTTGGATCTCTTTTCCTCTCCATTGTCTATTTAAATGAGGACAATATCCCCACCTGGTGGCCAAAATATGACACATTGCTCGAGGCCCTGAACGTCATCATCATCGCTATGATTGCGCAGTTACCATAGAACATACAACATAGAACATACAGAAAAAAGATTGTTGATTAGTGATGTACTATTTATTTGCTCATAAACACAGCACATAGTGAAAACCATGGGATGAACTTCATAAAGTATTATGAACTTCATAATCCAGTGGAATAGAATAGCCATGGCACTGTTCGCCAAAATGAATGCCGTTCATGATCAGACGTGCTGTTTAACAGAAGCAAGACCAAAAAAGGGACTACGTCATCGTGATTGTACGCCCAGACGGAGCGTGGCGAGGGACCGCGGTGGGCGGAGGAGGGGAACGGAGCTGCACCTCAGCAATTGAGGAGCTGTGGTGGCGGAGGAGGAGGACTGAGGGGGGCAGCCCGCAGGATCCCGCGCAGCACTTTGTAGGCGGAGAGGGGCTGGTTCTCCTTGGGCGGGTAGCACGGCCCCCGCTCCGTCATGTAGGAGTAGGGGAAGCGCAGCACCCACAGGCCGTCGGGCGGCAGCACCAGCTCCGTCCTCTCCGGGTGGAACACGGGGCACGGGGGCGGCCCGGGCTGAACCTGGAGGGAAGATGAAGTAGTTTGGGTTTTTATTGTTTTTATTGAAATCTTCTATCCCGATATAAGTCATTTCTCGATAACGATATATATCATGATATAGCATGTTTTCTGGTCATTCAATAGCCTATATACAATAACCATATGGTAAATAAACATCAGTAATATGGATATAATGATTATGTGGGTAAAGGCAAATAATAGAACAGCTAGAACCAAACAGCTAGCCAAATGCTAGCTGCCAAAATTCTAGCTGCCAAATGCTCTAAATGTAAAAATAAATGTAGAACAGTCTGGTAAGTTCACAAAATGACATTACATCACAGGACACGTATATCAGAGAGGCTCTTGCTTCAGACACTAAGCCAGGGTGACGGATCTTACCTGTGGGTTCAGGGTGATCTCTAGTGGGGCGTCGGGCACCACGATGAAAAGCCGCGTCAGCAGGGCGTAATGAGGCTTTAGGCCACGCCCCTGTGCAGGCGAGGGGACATAGAGGGGCATGTCTGTGTTCAGAACCCGGGTGGCCGGCTCCTTGGCGCCCCCGGGGCCCAGTACCTTCACGATCTTGTCGGGCCCCGAGCTGAGGAAGCGGCGGCCCCTGCTGTCCTCATACTCGAAGCCCACGAAGGCCCTGGCCACGTCGTCCCTCCTGCGGCCCCTCCCCAGGCCACCTGTGCTCCCGCGCTTCCCCACCAGTGCCTTGTTGGGGGCGGGCCACGAAGAACCGCCTCCGTCCAGCGGCTCGGCCAATCCGGCATCCTCTTCGGAGCTCCGGGAACGAATCACCAAGTCCCACGGCAGCAGGAAGGAAGAGCCGGGAAGAAAGCCCGGCTGCTCCAGACCCGTGTGGCAGTTGTACGACTTGGCCGGCCCCAGCTTTACCAGGGACCAGCTGGAGAACTTTGGGAGGAGACCCTTGGGGCACCCCGTGTGGAGCATCCCCGGGAGGTACTCCACAGTGGAGGGCTGCCGGTCCACCAGGCTGGGCCTCTTGTGGGAGACCTGGGCGTCGCTCCCGTCCGCCTCCGCATAGGCCCCCAGGCTGTCTGTGGACTGGCCCAGGCTGAGCGCCAGGCTCAAGCTTGTGCTGTCTCCGGGGGTGTGGCTGTGGACCACGCTACCGGAGACGGTGGCAGCGGTTGGCGTGGGGTCCTTCAGCTTCTCCCCTTCGCTGGGCACCGAGCTGTCTGAGCCTGGGCGTGGCGCATCGTGGCAGGGTGGGGCCGGGGCAGGGGCAGGGTCCGGCGTGCTGGGCTGGAAGACGGGGAAGTCTATCCGCTGAAGCTGAGCGCAGCATTTCTCATCCACCATCTGGAATGTGGCGGATAGCATTTTTATTGCACTTTGAATTGTTTACTTTAAACGTCAAACTAGAAGGCTCTCACACTATGGTTGGCCAATTCATTGCACATTCATTGATTACTTTACAAATTAATTCTGCTCCAAATCAGGCCTGGATGTGATGTTATATAAAACAAAATATTGAACAACAATACCACATTCTTGTCAGTGAAATTCATTTCATTATGGAGCCGATATGGAGGTCCCGGACTATTTAAAGTGACGCGCACTGACCAGGTAGAAATCATAGTTGGCGGACTTGATGTCAAAGGGATCTTCGCGGGGCGCCTGCTTCCTGCCACAGTTACAGGAGCTGGTGGAGCGGCCGCGGCTGTTGTGGTGGAGGATCGGGGGGTTGTGGTCTATGTCCGTCTTTTCACCTACAACCATAACAACATGTCTGATCATTTGATGGGCATGAAAAGATGGACTTGGTGGTGTAGTAGAAGAAGCCTAATTTAATGGCTGCATGGTGTTCAAATCTATTGAAAAATGTTGCATGGTTTACACAAGAAAAATAAAAAACATAACTGAGACAACAGAAAGCATTTGCATGGGAACATCAACGCAGACTGAAGTAGCTGTAAAGGTCTCACCTGGCGGGGGCAACAGGTGGAACTTGTGCACACAATGTTGGTCGGTGAGACTTCGCTCTTCGCACAACTGGTGCCCGTTGCTCCAGAACTTGTAGCAGTCCTCGTGCAGCTGCAGGGCGTATCGCTGGAACGCCACGCCTCGAGCGTGCTGGCTGTAGACGCGCAGCGCTTGAGCCAATTGGTTCTTGTGGACCGTGGTGGTGTAGTTGTGCGGCAGGTTGGACTGGTAGGCGCTGTGGGCCAGCGGCAGGGCTTTCTGGCACCTGTTCTCGGAAAACTTTGCGTCGGCGTCGAGGAAGCCCTCCAACACCTTCAGCTGGCTTTGCACTTTCAGGGCCGACTCTGCGCTCTCCTCCTCCGTGTTGTGTATGAGAACTTGGTGCAGTTTGCACGCGACCTGGACCCACTTGGAGTAGGTCGGGAGGTCGAAGTGGGAAGGTTGCGGGTTCCGTCCGACGCTGTCGTCGAAACCTTTTTTAGTCAATACCAGTTCTATGTGCTGCCAGAGGAACTCCTTCAAACTGCAGTCCACCAGCTGCCCACTTACCCCACTGTAATCGACAGTAGTGTGGGGCTGTCTGGCCGTTCGACGGATCTGTTGGTAACGTCTTGGTCCCGTTAGTGAGGAGTTGGAGTCTTGCTCTCGCAAGGCGCAGCTGGATCGTAGGTGTCCAAGCAACGCGCCCAATGGGTCCTCATCTGGCCCTGGGACCACGTAAACAAACGCTTGGTTGGCGGGTACGCTGAACAAACAGTTGCTGCTTTGATTAGTGAGCACACGGCTTTTGCGGAAAATGCGATAAATTTGGTCCTCCAAGGCGTGCTGGAGGCGCCTCCTTGGAGAGTGTTTTTTGGGCTTGTCTGGGGTTCCAGCCGAATCAGTTCCCGTCGGGACCTTTAACGCTCCGTTCATTTGGAACACAAACAGCAACCGAGGGGGGCAAGGGCGACAGTTCAGCTTCCATTCTTTGGAAACTTGAGCGTCTTTAATAGCAGCCCGAATTAACGGGAGTACCTTCTGTCGTAGAGCATCCAGGGCGCGGAACAGTCTGTCATAAGTGACATCGAATGCGCAATTAGGCTGCACCAAAATGAGGACATGGCAGAGGGAAAATAGATAGAGTAAGTGGAGACAGTGCTGCTTATCCATGCCTTTCCAGATGTCCTGGGCGTCCGAGTGTTCGATCTCCATACTGAGAGATTCGCATGCCCGAAGAAGTTGTCGGTTGTCGTAGACTGAGGTAAGCACCAGGTACAACACACGGTTCTCCTGGCTGTAGACGGCCTGGATAAGGCTTCCATTCTCGGGGTTATTCTCTTCGGCTTCACCGAATAGAGAGAATATGTGTTTGTCTGCTAGCGTATTAATGAGGGATTCTTTAAGTACCCCGGTTTGCATCGCGCTTTTACCAAATATACCAAGTACACAAAGACCTTCATCTTTATATAATGCCTCCTCTAATATCACAGACTGTAGGAGTGATTCTACATTAATAGAAAAGGACATTTTGGCGTTCCCCCACCTGAACTCAAAACATGAGGAAGAAATACAGCTGCACACCGACACGACTTCCGGGTTCGTCACCTAAAAATGTTCGTGTACAACACATCCTCTACCTGAACAGTTCCTATACTAAAGCCACGGGATAGGGAGGTTAGATGTTCCGTTCTGTCGGAGCCAAATGTTGTCGGACAACAACCACAAGTGTAATATTTCAAAGGAACACAGTTCAAAATATTTCATAGATATTAAATAGTCCCTTATAGAGCCACTTCTTCAGTGAGGCAGAGGAAACATGACGTTTTTCTCATGGCCTGTAAGTCACCGACAAATGTTGGTATTAAAAAGATATTAAAAGTTGGTTATCACTTAAGATGAATGACAGTTTGACACCCCACATTTTTAGGCTGTATAGAAAATATATATAGTTCTGAGTTGGCAAATATGAGTATTGTTATTAGTAAATATATTGGCCTACATTGTATAAATGGAGAAATAGTAAACCCTCCTTCTCATGTTTTATTCATGATTTCGTTGTTTTCTTTTCTTAATCCAGTCTAGTAAAATTGCAAGAAAGTCAAGTCATGATGTGGCGGTTTTTGTTGACTGATGTATGTTTGTGAATCTTAGGCCATAGTTCTTCATGGTTTCATTTGTTTATGTATTTTTTGTAAACCCCTTAGTTTAGTTTTTGGCTTTTGTTGTTGTAAGTGTTTATATATTAGTTTTCATAATTATTGTATTCTAATTTTACCATTGTATTTGATGATGAATGAAATACTGTTCTCTATTGCCATCTTAGTGTGTTAAACATTAGAGTGTATGCCATTCATAACAAAAAAACAACAACTCTTGATCTATGATCCAGATACTAAATGATCCATAATCAGCTACTATGGATAACCTACACTTAGGATTAATAACAGACAATAGGCCTATCCCTACATTGTGTGTTAGACTATCAATTTGGAGGTAATTGATAACTCAACTGTGTGGGGATCTTTAAATCAACCAAGACACATCTCACCTCTCTTCACGCATCAGGGCACTACAATATCTGTTGTTTGTTTCATATATAGGCCTATAGGAAACAACAGAAAGACAATAGGCCTATATACTTTTGGAGGCAAAAATAGCAACCACTACCTCACGCTGCTCACTTGAGATTCATTTTGAGATTACTTGAGGTTACAACTATTTCGATATGGGCCACTATTCTATGGGAACAGATTAATACATAGCCTCGTGGAGAGCGTAATATCATGTTACTTGGCATACAAATGATGCTGCCGCTTACGGTGTGTTCCTTTAATGCTCCTCAGATCGCTCCACTGAGTGTTGAGCGCTATTTTAACCTGCTGCGTTTTCAGGGGCAAGTCAACCCGCCGCACGAGACGTGAGCCAATCGCATGTCGCTCGCCTATGTACGTGCGCGTTCACGCGTTTAGCACCTACAGGAGCTATTTTCTC
>OMKP01081432.1:5480-21020 GCA_900302375.1 Bathygadus melanobranchus
GGGCTGGAAGAGGAAGGGATTGAGGTGGGGGTGGCGGTGGTGAGGAGGGCAGGGGGGTGTTGTCTGACAAAGCGTGCTTTCTGTCCCTGGGGGAAACATTGCCAGGGAGACGAGTGGATTGGGCCAGGGCAACAGGAAGGCGAGTGACGCTTCAATGGAGAACTACTCTTTTAAAAGGGCCGAAGAAGAGAGGGGCTCGAGTGTGTTTTGAAGTGGGGGGAGAGAACTGTAACTGAAGGCACAATGACTTGACTCTTCCCAGGAAGAGACATGAAAAGGGAGAGACGCGTTCATAGAGAAGGAGGGAGAGGGGAGAGAGAAAAAAAAAACATGTGAAATCTGACCTCCAGCGATCTTAAGGAATTCCTCCCCAGTTGCCTTGTAGACCTGATGGGAGAACAGAGACAGAGAGACACACACACACACACTACTGTAAGACAGTAGCAGCAGAACAAAACTGAGGCACAGTCCCTCCATATACACTCCCCAAAGACACAAACAAACTCTGCTTGGAGCACAAGCTGGTGACAATATGTAGATTTACTTAGATCCATCTACTCCTAACCGTGTCATGTCCTCTCCATCATTGTCCTCAAGAAGATACTGTCACGATATATATTTACAGACCTAAGATGAGCACAGAACATAGTAGTAGTACTACAAATAGTATGTCTAGTATAGTCTAGTGCAATAATGTAGTACGAGTTATGGTGTCGTCTAGTATTGTAATAATGCAGCCGTGGTAACAACAGACTGGATTGTTTCACGTGCCGGTCAGAGTGGTGCAGAAGGTGGATGCTCCGCGGCCGTACCTCGATGTAGCGGCTGCCCATGTGGTGTTTGTGGCGTTCCAAGGCCAGGTCTCTGTGCTCCTGGTTCACGAAGCGAACCAACGCCTCTCCATTCCTCCTGCCTTGTGCGTTCAGACATAGGGCCACCCCTCCTCTGCGCACACACACAATTTAATGGACTGCATTTACAAAGCTCCACGGAATCAACTATGGATGTATGAGTTAAGAGGCACCTAGAATGGAACCGGCAACCTTCTGTTGTCCAGACAACCTACTCCTAGTGGTGTTTAAGCCAGATATAACATACTTGGCGATGTTGAGGCCTTTGAAGAAGCGGGCGATGTCCTGGTCTGAGGACTGCCAAGGAAGACCCCGCGCTCGGACCACAGTCTCACCGTCTACCGGCTCAGTTTTGCTGCAGTGATTCAGAGAAAACAACATTTTAGGGGGAGTATTCGTCGTAGGAAACATTTAGACAATAACATAAAGTAATGACATGAAACACATAACACAACAATAACTTTCAAAAACACTCCAGTGTCTTATTGCGTCATGTGTGAGTCAGCACATTCAGGTCAGATTCGGTTAAAAATAAAAACGACTAAAAGACTAGAATCCCACAAAGTGCCCATATTGCAGGCCCAGAGGAGGCACAGAGCGGGTATTTACAGCCCCTTGTAGTAGCGTGTTCCTGCTTTTAAAGGCCAGGGGCTGCCTGCGAACGACACGGCGACAGCAGAGCCAGCCAAGCGCTTGATGGCAAAGTTGGACAGCTTTTAATTACACACTTGTGGTTTCCTTGTTGCTGTAATCAATGCTAGGAGCCTGGAGCCCCGGGCCTGGACGTCCAGGGGGGTAATCAGCCAGGCATGAGAAAGGTGGCGAGAGGGGCCGACCACACGGGAGTTAAACCCAGCGCGGTCGGGTTTCACCGGGTCCCGGGGAACAAGCGCGTACGTACCATGTGCCTGACTCAAACTTGTACTTGACCGACTCGAAGCAGGAGAATCTGTGGTCTGTGGAAGATTGAAAATTGAGAAAATAATGACTGACACGTGCATAATTAATCACACATGCAATCAAATCAAATGTATTGATAGTGCACATTTACAAACAACAATTAGTTATACATAATACACGCTGTGTGTATGTATAGATATGCTGAAACTCTCCGCCCAGGCTTTGGACAGGTTAGGCCAGTGGAGGTGGACAGACTGCAACAGTCATATTTACCACGACGTTGTGGAGACAATGTGGCCCATCCCACGCCTTTGTAAATAATGAAGGGGTATCGAATGCCCGGTAAACAAATGCCCATGACAAATTCCAGATACAAGCTGATCATATCAGGTGGTCGTATCAGGAATGACATGGGTCAACTTCTACAAAAAGACCATCAAAAGTCTCATGATTGTACTCCCTAGACCTGCTCGCGTATCCGACATTGTGGAAGTGTTTATAGTAGAGTTGAACCCTTTTTAAAATCATGTTTAAAGAGTAAAAATGATATGGAAATATATACTAAACACAGTACACCAGCACTATCAGTCTATTAAAGTAAATTGAACATAACCACAGCCATTTTAGCGAGGTACGTACTGTGAGGCTCGGCCAGGATGTGGAGAGTCAGCTGAACCATGTTCCTCACGTCGAGCAGCCCAGACGCGTGCTCCAACACGGAGGACAGACCCAGGTCTGCATGCTCACCGTTAAGGAAGGCAAAGCACTTGGCACGCCTGGAAACGTGACTTGCCGTTAAATACAAAATATACACTTCATGCTCTTAAAACTTTATTTTGGTACTTAAACGACAACCGTTGTTAATAGGCCGCTGTGCAGTGTGGTTTTTGCTTCCAAGCCTATTTCTTTTACAATTTTCTGTCTAGAAAATGTATTGTTCAAATTTCAACAAAAGATCAATATAGGGAAACATTTTTGCACAGATACACATGTCAAGTGTTTCACTAGATCTAGTTTAGGACATGGGAAGGATACACTCCAACATGGAGGACAAAGTGAGTCCTGTCACTGGGCCGGCGTTGGGGCAGCATTTGTGAAACTCCTTCTTCAGGTCCAGGAATGAGAAGAAACATTCTGGGAGGACGAGGTTCTGAAGAGACAAGACAATGTATAAATTAGTGCATTAGTGTATTTTGAATGCCTCTGTATTGCTTTACTAAACACTTCTATTATGGCATGAAATAGCTAGAGACTGGTGTTAATGGCAATAACAAAGCACTATACAGAGCATTTTCCAGAAACTGAAATGACTTCTGGAAAATTCTGACAAAAGGGTGCTACAATGAAGGGCCAAGTGTACCTTTTTGGATGCTTCTGGGTGGAGGGCCTGTCGGACGACCAGGGGGCCGTCAACGCAGAGCGTGAAGGAGTTCCTGCCAAGGTCCTTCACCTCCGCCTGCACTGACTGCTGGAACTGCTCGAGGAACGAAGGACAGGGAGGCAAAGAGGGACAAGCTTGGGTTAGAACGATATGCTATGCTGAATTAAAAAGGGCCAACACATCGTGCTTTTGCTTACTGGACTGAGGAGAGTCATACATGTTCTAGCATTGAATGAAACAAAGAAATAACAATGCTGGGTTCACATACATAGCAGTGTATCATTTATCAAGATCATTTTTATGTTGAGGCAGAGACGAGAAAAAGTTGTGCTGTGTCAGACGCAGGCAGAAGAGCTTGTCCAACTGGTTTAGTGTTCCTCCTGTTAAGTGAGGAAGGGTGTGTGCGTGTGTGTGTGCGTGCTTGCGTGTGATCAAACCGATGATTGTGAAGGTTTTCACAACGCAAAACCAACAATCACCCAATGAGAGACGGGAGAGAAAACAAAAAAAGCAATGTGAGCAAACCTGTCTGACTACTCAGTCTGTAAACAATGTCAGCCGAACCAAGTGGAGCACAGAGCTACTGGGTCCCATACGTCCACCTGTGTTTAGTCCAAACGAGGTACTTTTAAACGAGCCCCATTACCAGTGTTGTGTAAACCCGCTGGTGGTGTTACACCGTCAACAGTATACGTCACCTCCACGTCAACCACAATCCCGCGATGACATTTGACACAAAACCCCGCCCAGCCTTTAGTCCACAGCGGTGAGCTAATAGATTGCCGTTAGTTTAGTGTTCATCTCAAATCTGCTTTGTGAATCTAAAACCTGACGACGGATGATAAAATGAATATTTGAAGTTGGAATAAAGGATGTGCGTGTGTGTGTGTGTGCGTGCGTATGCATGTCTGAATAAACGTTGGTAGGTATCCCGGCAACAGCGGCCCCGACTGCTTAACTTTTTCTACAATGTTGGGGGAAAAATGACAACTTCCTGTGATCTACATTACGCTCACATTGGTACGCAATGAGAATACAGAAATAACCAACCAGCTACAAGTGTTCTTGTGGTGCTGCTGACTTCCTGGCTCGTGTGCCATCAGAAGGAATACATTTGACTTCGCTGTTGCTCATTTGCATGCAGCAGGGTCAGAAATTAATGGGGGCACGGGCACTTTGCCATGAAAAAAATATAGAAATTGCCCTCAAATTCGTAAAATAAGTTAAGTTAATTTCTGTATTTTACTCTGTATATGTTAAATTGTTGAAGTTTAACAGTGTTTGTGAATTTCATTAAATAAAATATGACTGAGTAAGAGTCATTGGACTCTGGAATATTAGGCATTTAACAAACAAAGGCATTTCCTGTAATTTAATCAAATTGCCTTTGAAATGATCCAAAATGTCCTAAAACATAATACACAGGGGTAAAAAAATGCCCTTGTCAAAATAAGCTCCTCTCGTACGCTGGCGTGCAGCGAGACTCGACGATTGATACATTAGAGTGAAACTTCAGATGGCCACTGGCGATCTATGACAGATTCCTCAGACAGTCAGAGAGAGTATTACATGTGCAAGTTGGAGCTTGCCGCTCTCTGAGAGACGGGGAAAGGAAAGCAAGCCCCTAAATCAAACCAGCTGCCGTCTAGGAGGATAAGCGTTTGAGGGGACGGCATTGGGGTGGGGGGTAAACAATACAGGGGAGGCTTGGGGCTGTAAGACTAGAGGACATGGGGCTTTCTACCTGTAAAGCTTCCTACCCACTAGGAGACTTTTAAAGTTTGGAGTATACAAAGGCGGCAGTATTCACTACGATGGGTCTTGACGATCAGTCTTGCCGTCGGGTCGGTGGTCCACACTAGGCAACTGGGAACATGCGGGGGTACACACATAAAGATACTATATGATTATCCACGCCTTCTCTGAAATCTCGCGGGAACTCGGCAACTCACATACAGGGAAACGGAAGACAGAATGGTAGAAATTGGAGAAACTGTAGCAGTTGTAAACCTGTTTAAAACAATGTTTGCCCTCCCTCCTCCAGTGTCAACAATATTAACACATTTTCAGATCCAAGATCTGGATCCATAGCACTTCCATGTTTGTATGTCGTGGCACTTTGTAGGATTCTGTATGCTGGCATGTCCCGGCACTTGAAATAAAACTTAGCTTGTGTAGCATCTTATCCTGACTACCTGCTGTTGTACAGTAAGCAATTGTAAGCTTGTAAACTTGTTCTATTGACCTGGCAATCAGGAATGCTTGTAACTTGTTCTGTTCTAATTGTACCTTCAGCGACATATTGTTGTCTCCCTCTTTCGACAAATGTGTTTCTTTTTGTAAGTAGCTTTGGATAAAAGTGTCTGCCAAATGCTAAATTTAAGACTTAGATGGGGCGTTCCCTTTCAAATTATAATTCTAGATGCTATATGGAATGTAGGCCTATCATTCATATTTAGCATTTTATACAAACTTAAATAACCTAAGTATTTTCCATATTTAAAATGTCCATAGTTGACTGCACATTTGAGGACATGCACTTTTTAAGCCAAATAATTTATCTAATGTATAAATTTGACCAACATTTACAAACCAATTCTCACCTTGACTGGCCTAGTCTCTTCGCTGTGTTAACTAGTGTGTTTGCATGTTAACTAGCTAGCAATAACTTAAGCTAGACTTGATTGAGCGACTCCTAAACTCTACTACTAAAATAAGTGAAATAAATAAATTGTATTTATTTATAGACGAGTTATCAACTCATTCCACAGAACACAAAACATTCTGACAAAGCATACAGCCTTTTTCTTGCATGATTTAAGAGTAAAAAAAACTGCAACACTTTACATTAAACGGTGCCAAGTATTAAGGAATAAAAGTATTGGGTATTAAACAATGAACCGGTTAGGGCTAGGGATATCAAGCTCACTACGCCAAGAATGAAACAGACAAGGAAGAGGAGAGAGGCTTGGACTTAATGACCTGCTCCCAATGACCTGGTAGGACCACATTCTCTGCACATGAATGTGACTTACAGTGCTACGTCACCTCCTCATCCATCTCCCACAAGCTACATGTCTACGCCAAATGATGATACAAAGTATTGTTTGCATAAAACAGCAAGCAACGTTTCGATTACCATTTAGTTATTTAGCAGACGCTTTAATCCAAAGCGATTTGCAGTGATTTCAGATGCGGGTCATTAAAAGGGGAACGTCGCTGTTTTTCAGCCAGCTTTGTAGCATTTAGTTGTGGGTAGTACAAGCCAATTAACAATGTTTACCTTTCCTCCATGTTGAACCCAGATCTCCTCGCTGCTTTTATCCACCATCTTACCCCAACCCCGTCATTAACTCGCCAAATGACGGAGTTGGGGTAAGATTTTGCATCTGCGCTGAGTTGCGTCCCAGAGAGACAGAGAGCATTGGCAACAACTGCAGGCGTCTTTCCACACTATGTCCCCAACATGGATAGTAGCAGGTGTAAGGGTTGAGTTGGGGGATCTTGCTCCAGGATGCCTCCTGGGGGTCTGCGGACATAGGGGATCAAACCCAGTTCCTCTTGGCTGGGAGTTGAACACCCTTAACTATGCTTTTCAATTTCAATTAAATGCTTCAACATACTGACTGCAATTGTAGTTTTCATTGTACCAAGAAACTTATTTAAAAAGGGCCCCTATTTTACTACCAGGTGGGACACCATTACAAGCCATGACAACATCTATGCTCTAGTGCCATCACAAGTGGGAGTGTCCATGATGGATAGATAAGCCTACCAGTTGGTACAGTCCACTGGGTAGGCTGGTAGACTGATCGAGCCATCATACATCTGGGTGGATACTCACTCTTGTGATGTCACTAGAGGGTAGTTTTAGACATAGCTTGTAATGGTTAATCAACATCCCAGCTGGTAGTAAAATAGGGGCCGTTTAAATTTGTCTATGCAACTTTTTAGTCAAGCTGTGTACACATCTCTACATTCTAGACAGCAGGATACTCTCATAAGGTTAAGGTAGCAGATAGATCCGGTAACAATCTGACCTGAGATCAGAGTGGTGTTTGCATGTAACTGTGAACGTTGCCCCACCTTGTTCAAGCACTATAACCGGATTACAGAAAGATAAATGCTTTTGAAAAGGTTGCGACACGCCTCACGTCTTCTCCCCTACTGTGTATGCCCGACCGCATTCTAACAGAGCACAGACAACATACTTAATTTGCTCCGCCTTCGGTAAATATTCACCTGATGACTTCTAGGTTCTGTAATTATTGGTCTCATTATTTGTAAACAGGGATACCTGTTTATTTGCTGTGCTCGACCAAAACTGTATAGGAACTTTGGGCAGGTTATCAACCTTGAACTCCAAAACTATCAAACCATTACAGGGCTTGAGGATAGCATCGCTAGTAAGCTACCACCAACCTATTTAGAATCATCTGGAAATGTCAAAGTCTTGCACTGTCCATGGATGGTATGGCTTTGTGTGAGGAGGAAGACTCTTTGAAGCACAATAGGGCAGGGTTGTGGTCGGGCCTAGCTACGATAAGAACAAAAAGGGTGTGCCAAATGATTCACCATTATAGATTAGTACAAGAAGACTTGCTGCTTCAGGTAATCAGCCTTACTGTAGAGGTATGCATGTGGAACTATGCATATAAAGAGATGTCTGTGAGTGATACTAGCGGTTAAACAACTGAAGAAGTGTTGAAGTGTTGAACTTAATACACAACTGGTACCTGGAATAGTTTATTGGGTTTCACTAACTTAAAATGGTGGCCCTAAAGATAACTAATGACAATCTGCAATTTATGACCACGAACAAGAAAGCAGTTTTACTGCCACAATAAAAGTTCCTTATGAATACAACACCGTGGTTTATGTCACAACAAAATGGTGTTATAGAGTAACATTTTACCATTTAAAACCGATAGAAAAAACTGATAAATACAGTTCAGGTTACTCTGTCTACACTTTAGTTTGGATTGGTTGGCTATCGTGTGCTGCAGAATACGCTGTAATGGAATTCCTCTTATTTTCTGAATTAGCCTTTTACACTTTTGTTTTTATTGGTTTAATGTTTTGACGGTGTGAGCATAAAGATGATTTTCTGTCAAAATAAAGAAATCTGAATTCTGTAGCTCCTTCATACATTAGAAACAACAAATATGAACAATAATGACTGACTGAAACAGCCAGTGGTCATTAAGAAAATAGAAGGAAAGAACTCCTAGGAACCAGGAAAGGATCATTTCTACAACTCTACACGAGTCATGTGGGAAGCAGTGAGAAGCTCTGGATCAGGTGCATCGAGTCGCAGGCTGCAACACGCTGCGGTTCTCGTGGCCTACAGCAAAACTGGGCAGGAGCTCCACAACTATACACAGGTGAAGAGGAGCCAGGCCCTCCCATGGAGCCCTAATCTACCACAGCTCTGCTGTGCTCTCCACTTGTACCCTATATAGTACTTCTAGAAAGTGATGTCTGAATTGATGTGCACTTATTTCCACACTATATCCCATGATGATTCAAGATTCAAGATTTTTATTTGTCACATACACACACAGGGTATGCAGTGAAATTCCAAGGGGTTTTCATTGTCATCTGACTCAGCCAATAGAGATGGTCGGGTTATTTTATGCAAACGAGACGCCAGGGGCTGACTAACACAACACGTCACGCCAATAGATTTCTGGTGCATAATTAGTGTCCGAATTAACCCCATTTCCAATCTTGCGCATTCCCTAAATAGTGTTCACTATAGTGGGATTAAGGAATGAACAAGTGAACTCATTGGAACACCCGGCGGCCTCATCTCCAGCAGGTGATCCGTTCCTCCGACACTGAACAGAGTCTAGCCTCGATACAAAAACACACCTCATGATGGGAGATGTTTGACTAAATACCATCACAGTGAAGTTATTATCCCAGAAAGGTCGTATGCAAATCTAGCAACAACCTACGTAATCCCTCCTGGTGTCATTCATTAATACATCTTTTACTAAAGAACGACAAACAGAAGAACCACGCAAGTCAACAACATGGTGTTGACTTGGCCTGTCGCATGTCTGTGTTGAACCCTTCTTGCCGCTACTTTCTGAGTCACACCGTGTGTTCTCTGAAGTTTAAGAACATGTCACATGGGGAGTCGTCCCATTTGAAGAAGGTCCCACCCAACATGGGTCCCACCCAACTGCATTGGGTTGGTTTCATCGGAAACTAGGGATGCACGACACTGTATGTAGAGTCTGAGCGGCTGATAAATAGTGTAGATCATTGGAAGCCAATATGGGAGGCACTAGGTCAGGAGGTAGAGACGGTTGACTGGCAACCGGAAGGTTGCTGGTTCGATCCCTAGCTAATTGTCGAGGTGTCCCTGAGCAAGACACCTAACCCTAACTGCTCCCGACGAGCTGGTTGTTGCCTTGCATGGTTGACACCACCGTCGGTGTATGAATGGGTGAATGTGAGGCAATGTAAAGCGCTTTGGATAAAAGCGCTATATAAATAATCCATATAAATAATCCATTTACCAATATTGCTTCCATTGGCCTAACCAAAGGTCAAGTGCTTCACACCGTTGTTGCACTCATGACGTCAAAATTCTGCCCCCGAGTAGACAGTGTGGGGGTAGTTGATTAGGACAACAGACATATCATCGGTAGTTTGGACATTTTTCACAGACGCAGAGGACGACAGCACAATTGCTATTGAAATACATGGTCCATTAGGGGTCCCAGAGGAGAGAAAAGTGTTCTTTGTTTGTTTTGTGTTAACTTGTGTTTCAGAGTTCACATGGACTCTGAATAGCTTCACCTCCTACCCACCTCTCCACCCCAACACTTTCCCACCTACCCAATCAATGCTTGAATCCCACCCCTCCTGGATCCCTAGCACTTCCATGTTTGTATGTCCTGGCACTTTTTAGGATCCTGTATGTTAGTATGTCCCGGCACTTGAAACAGTACTTAGCTTGTGTAGCATCTTATCCTGGCTACCTGCTGTTGTACAGTAAGGGGTCAACCTAGCAATTGTAAGCTTGCAACTTGTTCTATTGACCTGGCAACCAGGAATGCTTGAAACTTGTTCTGTTCTAAGTACTCTATACTGTACCATCAGCGATATATTGTTGTCTCCCTCTTTCGACAAATGTACTTTTGGTAAGTTGCTTCGGATAAAAGCGTCTGCCAAATGCCCTAAATGTAAATGTAAATGTGTTTACAATTATTAGTGATGTCAGTTGGTTAGAAAGTAGAGGTTATTAACTTAGCGGTTATCTTATTGGTTATCAGCCATGAGCAGCAGGTAATTATCGGTTATCGTATCTGTTAAAAAAAAAAAAAATGGCTGTGCATCCCTATTGGAAACTTCTATCATAAACTCCAGTGCCAAAAAGCCTGGATTAAAGATACATTTGGCATCTTAATACACCTTATATCCTCCAAGCCTATATTTAAAAGTGCATCATTACCCAACAAGCAAACGCTACATTCATTAAAAATACTGACCAAATGCAAAGGGAAAGTGGACAAGGCAGACAAAGGCATGAAAGGTAGGACTTGATTACTTGGGTTAATATTTGAAGGGTCTGCAAACACAAACTGCTCTATGTTGGTTTGAAATGTCCTGGTTTGAAAAAGATCTGGAGCAGGAAACGATCCACTACGGCATTCCAGCAAAGAGAACACATCATTTCGTGGGAGCTTTTTTTTTTTGCATGATGAGCATATAAACCCAACAGTCACACTAAACAAACAGGTTGGATTGGATTCACGCCTGCTCACACATGTAGAAAATTAACAGCACAAATGGCCTAATCTCAACCTTGAAACAGCCCATGTCATGAAAGATAATAACAGCTTTTCAAAAACTAGCAAAACACTGGAAGAGGCAGGGAAGGTTAGAGCCCGAGAGTGTAAGCAAATACTGTTGTTAGGGTGGTGGACTAACACGTTTGGTGACATAAGCACTTCTGTCACAACAACCCCACGAGGAGGAACCAGTAAACCAGTATCTGTTTGCTGGTCCTGTCTTAAAGGGAGCAGGTGAAACAAGTCACTCTGCCTTTGGCAAAACATCTCATAACCTACTAGCACCTTGCTATCCTCCTACACTCTTTATGTCCCTGATGTCCATTCCTTCTGTCCATCTTTCCTTGGTGCGTTCCCACTTCCCAGGTAAACATTCCATCTTCCAGATGTCTGTAGCGTGCATCAGTCCGGGGCAAGACTAGACCTGTGACTGCTCTCCCTCCATCTCCATACAGCCCCAGGGCTAGGCCATTCTAGCTCTTAAACCATTTCTAAACACAGTCAGCACAGTAGGAAGAGCCAAATGCCAATCTTAGTTTACCAACATTGGTGAGATTTGTTTTCAAGAAATAAAACGTTTCAAGCTAAAGAACACGTGGGATGTGGGGGGTTCGTTTGAACAGAACACAAGGCCTTCAATTCCATTTAAACACTGATTGCGCGGTGTGGTGCTGTGTAATTGGCAGATTGTCTCACCTGATGCAGGACTTTATCCAGGGGGTCGGCCTTGACGAGGTCGTCCACATTCAGGCCCGTCTCTTCCTTACACTCGTCTGTCAACTCCAAAGTGTCTGGCTTGACAAGACATCTATGAAGCTTGCCGACCTGAGAATGGATTCGATTGATTCATGGGACATAGCGTCTTTGGTGTCCAAATGTATATCAATATGTCATATTCTATCTTTCTTTAGACTACCGACCACCATTTTAGGAAATGAACTTTCGGGGTTAAACAAATAACAGTGTAATTATCAAAGACGCGTGGGGACGTTCACCCAAAAAGGTATGCCTTCTATAATATTCCAATATTACACCCCCATTATTAGTATTCCAATATTACACCATGAGTCAAACTATTTGCACACCTGAAGAAGATGAGCATTGAAAACCCCACTAGCTGATGTGTTAAATCCGATGTAGAAAGTGTCGAGTGCGCAGTGTCAGAAAGCACACCTTGTTGAGTTAAATGTCAACTGTCAAACATATACATTCACATACAGGTAGATAAGACACAATGCCACAAACATTTAGCTACACAAGAGACCTGTACAACGGGCCAGAAAGGTTCATACCTTTTTCTCATGTAGATCCACAATTTGCCACACCAAGAGAATTATTTCCCTTTCATCCGAACCCAGTTTACCCCCATTTGCACCAGCTGTTGCCCCAAAGAACACCACCAGAGTATCACTGTGCGAAGCCATCAGGGACCACAAGGGTAAAAACTACAATTAAAGCAAAGATCAAATAAAAATAACACGAGGGTTCACCTTTTTTTCCAAGTGATAAGAAGAGCGAACAAAAGATCTGGAAACTCAATCGTAAGTAAACGGGGAAAAAAAGAAAAGAGAGATTATTTTCAAAGGAGACACGGGGGTTGCGTTCAAAGACTCTACCTGTTCCAATACTTGACAGTGTTCTGTCCAGAGATACTGGTTTAACTGGTAAAGAAGACGGGTACAAATCCGTGTTTCTTTTACATGCACTCCATAGCAAGCCCCGGAGGGTTTTTTTTCACGGCTTGCTTACCTGTATGGCTCCGACTAGAGCGCTCCCATGGGAGCCTCCTATTGGCTGCGCTGGAAAGGTGAGGGCGGAGCTCCACGGTGTATGCAGCGCAGCCATTGGTCAGCTCGCTCACGTAGGAAGTGGGGTAGACTCATATGGTCTTGTTTAGTCCAACACACTAAACCCATGGGACACAATTAAATCCACTACAAAACATTAGATTTGACTGGGAAGTCAGTAGAAATTATGAGAGCAGCATTTAAGCCGTGTTATATTATTTTAGGACGAGATGGCTGTGTATTCACGGGAATTTATAACGGATTGCATATATTTTGATCTTTAGACACACACTGGAACTTACACGTCTTTAGTGCGCCTCACGTCGCTAAGCAGGCCTGTAGTTATTATTTTAATTGTGGTGAAAACCGGGACAATTTGGTAGTGAAATTTGAAAACCTGGATATTTTAGTGTTTTATAGCTATTTGTCCGGATTCGGGACACTCCCGAGACGCATGGCCACCGTATATTTAGATCCCGTTGCCATTGAAGGTGAATGAACTCAACCTTTGTCTCGTCTGTCGCTGTCCACTACTGCGGTCAAGCCAGCCGTCTCGCAACTCCGTGGTCAAATCAGCCGCTCCTATATTTGGAGTGCACCCGTATTCTAACCTTTATGGTAAATGCATTGAAACGGTCCAGAGCGATTTGACATGCAGGGTTAGCGACTCTATTCTCATTTTTTACTCACTTCCAAAGACAAGTGTTGCAATATTAAAGACTACATGAAGAGAGGCTCTTAATTTTACCCGAGCACAGACCGCAGATCATGAAACAATGTATCAAGTTGCTTCGGACTTTGTGAAGTTAGCGTGAGGATAGTGACTTCCGGTGTTAACACAAAGTATATACAAAATACATACCTGTACATGTAAATGAGAGCAATCGTATTATAGTTTATAAAATATCTTACTCGTGTCCCTTATGAATACATGAAAGAAATCCACTAAAATGTGAGGGAAATGACTTCATTTAATAAATAATTCCTGACATTTGAGTTCATGATAACATACAAACTGAATATTAAGCATTTTTACTGTAAATGGACTCCATTTATATAGCGCTTGTATCCAAAGCGCTTTACATTTGCCTCACATTCACCCATTCATACACCGACAGCGGTGTCGACCATGCAAGGTAACAACCAGCTCGTCGGGACCAGTTAGGGTTAGATGTCTTGCTCAGGGACACCTCGACCATTAGCTAGGCGGAGCCGGGGATCGAACCAGCGACCTTCCGGTTGCCAGACAACCACTCTACCCCCTGAGCTACTGTCGCCCCTACTGTATTCGTTTAGAGATTTTCAAAATTAAAAGTATCACATTTGTACCTAGAAATGGCGTCCATTCTGAAACTCTGTAAAAACACATTGCACATTTACATTTACATTTAGGGCATTTGGCAGACGCTTTTATCCAAAGCGACTTACAAAAAGTAACACATTTGTCGAAAGAGGGAGACAACAATATATCGCTGAAGGTAGAGTGCAATTATAACAGAACAAGTTACAAGCATTCCTGGTTGCCAGGTCAATAGAACAAGTTTACAAACTTACAGTTGCCAGGTTGGCTCCTTACTGTACAACAGCAGGTAGCTTATGACAAGGAATTATATATTTGAGTTCATGACAACTATGACTACATACAACATGACTACCCTTCTATAGAAGGGACATTTACCATTTACTTTAACATTAGATTACTCAAAAACTACACAGTAAAAGTAGTTCATAGTATTTGTGCCTGTAGTCTGAGAAGTACTAAGTCCAGTAGTATGAGTGTCGTGAACTACTTATGGAGGAAAAAAAATTTTTCTTTGTGCATGTTGGTTTATTACTATATATATATATATATAATTTTTCTTATATTCACATTTTTCTATGCCTTTTTCTCTGGAATCTCTCTACATTGATACAGTAAATCTGCTTAATTGTTTTGTATGTAGTCATAGTTGTCCTGAACTCAAATATATAATTCCTTGTCATAAGCTACCTGCTGTTGTACAGTAAGGAGCCAACCTGGCAACTGTAGCGATATATTGTTGTCTCCCTCTTTCGACAAATGTGTTACTTTTGTAAGTCGCTTTGGATAAAAGCGTCTGCCAAATGCTCTAAATGTAAATGTAAATGTGCAATGTGTTTTTACAGAGTTTCAGAATGGACGCCATTTCTAGGTACAAATCTGATACTTTTAATTTTGAAAATCTCTAAATGAATACAGTAAAAATGCTTAATATTCAGTTTGTATATAACCAGTTATCATTAACTGAAATGTCAGGAATTATTTATTAAATTAATACAGTAATTTCCCTCACATTTTTTCATGTATTCATAAGGGACACGAGTAAGATATTTAAGCTATAATACGATTGTGCTCATTTACATGTACAGGTATGTATTTTGTATATACTTTGTGTTAACACCTTATTTTGAAAACCGGAAGTCACTTGCCTAACATCACGCTAACTTCACAAAGTCCGACGCAATTTGATACATTGTTTCATGGTCTGCGGTCTGTGCTCGGGTAAAATTAAGAGCCTCTCTTCATGAAGTCTTTAATATTGCAACACTTGTCTTTGGAAAGTGAGAAAAAAATGAGAATAGAGTCGCTAACCCTGCATGTCAAATCGCTCTGGACCGTTTCAATGCATTTACCATAAAGGTTAGAATACGGGTGCACTCCAAATATAGGAGCGGCTGATTTGACCACGGAGTTGCGAGAGACGGCTGGTTTGACCGCAGTGTTGCTTCCTTGTGTGTCAAAATAATCTGACCACGTGGTGGCAGTATTGTCCGATTTATTTTTTATATCAGAA
>OMKP01081433.1:0-13879 GCA_900302375.1 Bathygadus melanobranchus
CCCCCCTTCCCCTCCACCCTTCTTCAGAGCACCCTGCGCGACCTCTCGCTATTGGCCAGGTCCCGGGTCCTCAGCATCCCCATCACAGCTGGTGGGACCATTCGGGAGAGCAGGAGACAGAGGTAAGTGTGCCTGCTGTACGTATCTTCCTCATGGCGTGGCAGAGATTAGCCGGCCGGTTTTTCAGGGTTTTTTAGCCCTTCTGCAGAGCTGTGTGTGTTTGACTGGGTGGAATGAAGTTGTCCTAGATAACAGCTAATTGTCGGACGTATTTTGTGAGGTTTCCTTTTTATTTTCTTCCGATATTTGCATGTTTTCACTGATTTCGCCGATTTTGCTTTGCAACTGCTGAATGTTTTTTGTTTAATGGGTATTACGACGATTGCCTGTGTGTCGATCTGTGTCTGTGCTGTGTATGTGCGCACGAGTGTGTTTCTGGGGGCTTCAGAGGTCTAACAGGTGATATGTTGGATCTGTGGCACAGGTGATAACAGCTTGGTCAACGAGTTGGACCGTCTTTGCGTTAATGGCGTCAACGTAGATCTGTAGTATTATGGGATGCTCTAGTTATGCTTGCGTTGCTTGTGCTACGTGCCTTGCCTTTATGGAATCCACAAGAGTTGTGTTAAGTGAGTGTCTTAAGGGTCTCCAAAACTCTGCTGATATTATAATATCATATTCACTGGCATTTGCTTTTCACTATAGCTGAGAACATAATGATGTTTAATGTGTCTTCAGTTGGCAAAGAAGATATGTTTAAGCATATTAAAATGAAACTCAGGTGGTGAGCCTGAACCTGGTGATCTTGTCATTTTCTTGGAATATATATATATATATAACTAGACGCGCTGAGGGGTAAATCAGAGAAGTTTACTTGTGGCTTTAAAGGGAAAAGAGTTGAGAATCAGTGGATATCAGGAATGCCTCGCGCGGAGCCAAGCATAACAGAGCGAGTCTGTAGGCTGCGCTCTTTACACACACATACACAGTTTCCACACACTGTACGCTGTGATGGCCCACATAAAGGCACACCTCTGTCTCTAGCATAGTCCGTCTTTCAGCGACGCCATGCTGCTTTTCACAGGTCCGCGCTGTTATATTGGAGAGAGAGAGAGAGAGAGAGAGATATGTAAAGGACGTTTTTTTTAAAAAGCCAATAATTTCAGCATGGGGTGCCGAGCAGTCTTGTGAACTCAGTGCACTCTGGGGCAGTGTGTGTGTGTGTGTGTGTGTGCACTGCTCATCGGGTTGGCTGACCATCTCTGGTCTGATTGGTCTGTGTGGATTCATGATTGGAACAGAAAATGAGAGAAGGGTTTGTATCTCACAGCTGTCGTTCAACCAAAAACCCAAAATAGCACCAGAGGTTTCTCCATTTTGCCTCTCTGAAAGATAGGTGTGTTGGAAGAGAGGGTTTTTTTTTGCATGTGGCTGTGCAAGTGTGTGTGTGTGTGTGTGTGTGTGTGTGTGAGCGAGAGAGCACACTCATTAGTGTGTGCAGGTGTGTGTGTGTGTGTGCATGCATTTGTGTGTGTGTGTGTGTGTGTGTGTGCATGCATGCATTTGTGTGTGTCTGTGAGTGTGAGTGTGTGTGTGTGTGTGTGTGCATGCATGTGTGTGTGTGTGTGTGTCTCTGAGCACCCTCAGAGCTGAATGAAGCGTTTCCTTGCCACACTAACTCACTGCCATCCTGTCCACAAACCTGGAATTTTGAGCCTGAGTGCCGAGACAGGCAGCGACCCGGCACTCATAAAGGACCTCTGTACAGGGGAGAGGGGACGAGCCGGCCCTGAAACCTCTCTCTCTCTCTCTCTCTCTCTCTCTCTCTTGCGTGCTGCTCTCTCTCTCTTGATTACTGTCTCCCTGTCAGTCCCTTTCTCCCTCTCCATCTAACCCTGAGGGCCAACTTCTTGTCCATTTCCTCCCTGCACCTCTGTCTTTTTCTTCTTCTTCCTCTTCTTCTTCTTCTTCTCTCTCTCTCTCTCTCTCTCTCCTTACCCTTGCTCTCCATTTTTCTGCCCCAGCCCAGAGGACTTTCACTGAAATCTCTTCCTCTCTCTCTCTCTCTCTCTCTCTCTCTCTCTCTAGTCCACAACCAAAATCATCATGATCTGATTGCAGCCCTGTGCTCAGATGTTGCTACTTCCCCAATACCGTAGAGTCTAACGAAAACATTTCCCCACTGACACATGTTCAGCTGCTTTGTGTTTTCACTGTCGTTATGGAGGTGCTGCCAGGCTCTTCATGAAAACATGATAAAGTGATTTTATCTCACTGGGGTTATCACGACGGGATCATCTGATGAATCTGTTACTGATTTGAGTGTTGGATCACTGGAGTCCGAGGATTTGGCATGATAAACTTCCAAAAATGAAAGATTTTTTCAAGGGTCCAAACTTTTTCAAGGGTCGAACCAAGCAAGTAATTCTCACAAGAAAACATACCAAGAGGTTTTCCTAAAGGTGGGTCTCTACATGTACAATAGACATGAGATTCATCCATGGTGACATTTTACATGCTACTATTTAAGCCAAGATGGTGGCTGAGCTCCGTAGTTGCAGCAAGGCAGGTTGGTCTTCCATTGGCCTTATTCACCTATAGCGGCCATCTTGGTTCTAGAACTAAGATGAGCCATTGACTCACAGGAAGCTGTCTCCACCTCACTGATAAGCTATGTATTCCCAGATCTCAGCGAGGAACCTTTCATCAAATGCTCTTCAAGCAGCACCAGCAAAGATTTATCCAAGCGACTTAAGATATGGTTCAAGTCTTGTGACTTGTCCAGTATAGTCTAGAGACTACACTGCTTTAGTGTAGAAATAACAGGCAATCTAGTGGTTAGGGTGTTTGATTCGCAACTGAAAGGTTTGAGGATCAAACCCCAATGACTTACATTCTTGTTGGCATCCATGAGCAATGGCTTGCCAAACTTTGACCCAAAATGAATTGCATTTGTTTTTTCTCTCTTAGCAATGACACTCTGTCTCGGGTCATATCTTTACCTTACAAACCATTGACTTTAAACTGTTTTTTGTCCATCTCAAGGTGGGCCATGAAGATGCTTGTCCGGTTCCTATTGGCACTCCTCGTCCTCAAAGCGGCAGTGGCCAGCCCCAGATTTTCCCGACAAGCCGAACTGGACACGTACGACGACACCAACTACGATGTGGATATAGAGAACCTAGATTTGGAGAACCAGGATATCTATGACTATGAGGACAGCCTGGTTGAAAACCCAGAGGTAAGGTTGAAGGAGGGGGAGGTCACTCAACAAAACACTTGCTGAAGGGGCAATCAAATTGGGGGGAACTGGTCGATAAGATTTCATTAACCTGCAAAATCAAAATCGTATTAAGATGGATATTTCTCTTCTATTCATGAAAGTATGTACTTGTATGATGCTAGTTATTTTAAAATGCATACATTTTCAGAGTTTCTCTTTCAGAGTACAAGGTTGTGGGTTGAATTGAAGTAGTTACATTTAGATTGTAGAACACACTCTATTTTTGGATAAAAATAGAGTGTGTTCTGTCCTGATTTGAGGAAATAGCAGCTCTGTAAGTGTCCTGACAGGAGTAGACTATGTGAGCCTAAAGGCTGTTGGTGATTGACGTTTATATCCATATCTACTAAATGTCAGCTTTGCTTCTTCTGAGTATAGTCTGCTAAGCCAGTGAGCTGTACTCAAGTCAGTCCACTGCTGTGTTTTCAGTGCAATTTTGATGTTTTTTTGCTTTCAATCGCATGGATACATGATTCACTCATACTTCTACTTCACTTAAAGGACATACACATTTGTTAAATGAAACCGAGGGTTGATTTGTGCCACGTGTTGTTTTCAGCATCTGTTTAGGTTTAGTGAGAGTAGAACGCTGGTCTGCTGGTGCCAGTGAAGACACCTGGTTATGGTCCACCATGGCAGCCAAAATATTCATATTCCTCTGTCATCCAATGTGCCAATCTGGAAACTGCCAGAGAGGGTCGAATCCATTTGAACTTTTTCCAACTGCTGACCTCCAATCTCGATACCCTGGTGAGATATCTGAGCAATTTGTCTGCTCAAATAAATCAATAAGTCAATAAGGATTATGAGAAAAGATTGATCAGTTACTCTTTTGCCAACCACACAAACTCCCCCAATGTGAAGCTTGTCATAATGAATGTGAATATTGAATATTGAACCTACAGTAGGCATTACCTGTAGGTCAGAGAGTCACAGTTTTGTAAATAAAGACACAGCTAATTCAACCTAACAAACAAACAAAAACACACACATGTGCGCATATGTGTGTGTGCGTGCATGTGTGATTGTGTGTGTGTGTGTGTGTGTGTCTGTGTGTGTGTTGCTTGGGTCAGGATGAGCATCTACCAAAACCCATATATATAATCAGAGCACCAAATATAAAAAGTATTAAGTAACTACTATTTTAGTTATGAAAGCAATGCATTAAACACACCACCTTGTGTTTAATGTGTTTTTAAACCTCACATGCCCAAGTCAATAACGAAGTGCATGGTGAGGTGGTGACAGCCTCCCAGCATCCCCTGCCGTGGTTCATGCTCGTGACTGGACAGAGTGCTCTCCATGGAGAATCAAAGCAGGATATAAAAGTCTTCTGGCAGAGGCCTACTGCCAGGAACACAGATGCACCTCATCTGGACATGATGTGGCAAGCATGCACTGTGGTGTTTGGAATGGATTTGGAATTACTTTTCTCTGCAGCTAAGAAATAAGGGCGAGACGATGTCAAAGATGGCAATCAGGCAAATTGCGGCGGTCAGATTTTTCAGCGGACGTCCAACAAACCATTTCATCGGAAACCCCACGCAACATTCCCAACGTCCAGGCTTTGGCCTAACCAAACACGGCGCTGTGTCTACCGCTCAGGGCCATGTTACTGTCCGACGTGATCTTCTCAGCCTCAGACACTGGTTTCAGTATAACATACAGCACTAGCGGGAGACTTTGTATGAGAAAGGAAGCGCTTCGCATGGCGATGTTAGTTTTGTCTTGCAATGCACTGGAACGACTTTGCCAAAGGAATGTGCCAAGAGGACTGGGGTTATTTCATGTGGGTTTTTGTGTGTGTGTGTTTTCTTTGCAAGGCGATAGCTTAAACAAAATGTCACATGAGATTTGTTTGTTTTTGTGAGAGAAAGATGAGCAAAACTCTGTGCGCCCCCCATGCTGTG
Organism: Bathygadus melanobranchus; assembly: GCA_900302375.1. Taxonomy (NCBI): domain Eukaryota; kingdom Metazoa; phylum Chordata; class Actinopteri; order Gadiformes; family Macrouridae; genus Bathygadus; species Bathygadus melanobranchus. Next base: position 5,194 of record OMKP01081433.1, read on the forward strand.
CTGTACAGTGTAGCCCGAGGCCTCAGTCATAACCTAGCTGTTGACGGATGGCTCCGAGGTGTGTCATGCATTCTCCATGACCCGGCACTTAGAGGCCGGAGATGGCAGAACTCTAGTGTGTGGAGGTGGAGGGAGCGGGTGGTGGGGACTTAATTAGTGCGTTGATTGAAAAGACTGTCCACATATGTGGACATATGTCATGAGTCAAACTAGAAATGAGCAGATGATGACATGGCTGCGGTGGCTGGAATGCTGACTCGCCACTTCCACGCCTCCACGACATCTTCTCTGCTCCTCTCTCTCTCTTTCTCTCTTTCTCCCTCCCCCTCTCTGTCTCCCGCTCTCCTTCTCTCCTTGCTTGTCTCCTTCTCTCCTCCTTCCCTCTCCCCTTCTCTATCCCCCCTCTCTCTCTCCCTGCCTCCCTCTCTCCTTCTCTCCCACTCGCTCTCTCCTTCTCTCCCTTCCTCCCTCTCTCCCTCCCTCCATCTCTCTCGCCCACTCGCTCTCTCTCCATCTCTCTCTCTCCCTCTCTCTCTCTCCATGTGTGTGTTTAAATAAACACCTGCAGCTTATTTAATCCTTCAGCCAATCAGCATCTCTTTCTCAGACCGCCCATTACAGTGCAATTGCTTAAACATTAGCCTTCAGTCAAATTGCAACTGCTTTGATATTTCACCACTATGTGAAACATGTGGCCTATACCCTGCAGACTCTTGTCACTTTAGTTAGTCACTGTTCCACCATTTGGACATAGCTATTTAATTATTAAACCTCAGAGCCGTTCTGCGAGCCACAGACTTATCTTGGTGTCCAAGATAAGTAAGACCATTTTAGAAGCGTCTCCTAGACGCGTGGAGATGCAGAGACATGAACGACGACGAACACGTGTCCCTTCAGACTTCAGACTGGACATGAATATGTGGTGCAGAACAAACAAACTGGCAGGAGAACGTCGCTGGCTGTCGGGAGTATGAACAGACTTACATTGTCATTGTGCATTTTGATGACGAGAGATGGTGTTTCAAGTGCAGGCAATTAACTAATCATTTGATAGTTGGGAAATATAAATAGGCAACGCTGGCAATATGTCACACAAATGTGTGTGTGTGTGTGTATCTGCGTGTTTGTGGTGTGTGTGCGTGTGTGCATGTGCTGTCTGCATGTGTGTGCGTGTGCACGTGTGTACGTTTGCACGTTTGTGTGTATGTGCATGCACTTGCGCGATCATCCAGCTCACGCTCTTAAAGCTTCCCATTCAACATTAAAACCGGGCGCGTTCTCTGCAGCCGCCATGCTGTTTCCCAGAAGACTGTTTCTGTATTTTTGGTAACCAGCCTTTCGCCTCTCCTTCCCCCACGGGCCTGTGTGTTTACTTTGGGAGGGGGGGACGGGAGAGGGGAGCTGCAGGCAGCTACCTCGGTCGCAAGTCGTTTTCAAAGAGCCACCTTGTTAGATTTCAAATGGTCTCTGCCAAGATCTTCGTTCAAGATACCTGTTCATTGACTTGATTTAGACATGTGTCGATGGAATAAAACTAAACGGCTTCTGTTGTTTGTTTTTGTGGTCGTTTTTGAGATGGAAGAGGGCGCTTGAGGTTGTTTTGTTCATATTTGTAATCAGGCATGTTTGTAGTAGGTTACCTCTAAGCTGCTGGACAGCTAACTACTGTGGTTGAAAGTTCAGCAGTGAAATATGGAGTCTTGCTACCATGAGTGTCTTGGTTCCACAAGGACCATTCCCGTTTTTGCCAGCCCAGTTCAGCATGTGCGTGTCAGGTATTACCTGTGTTGGTATGTGGTGGTTCACTGCCCTCGAGTGGACAATAATAGAACTGCAGTCAAATTTGATTGAGCATTATGCCCACATCTCGCTCTTCAAAAGACAAAAAAATGTAATTTATTTGCATGTGGACGCCTAATACATCCACGGTCGAGCACATATGAGCCTACATATTTTATTTCAAAGAACACCTGCTAATCCATAGGTTATGTAGATATTGAACGATAAGTAGGCCTACATTATGTTATAATGTTGTTTTTTTTCATCATAAATTGATGTGGTGTTTTGATTGATCATGTTATTAATGACGATCCTCACATGCTCAAATATTTTGAGTGTTTATATTTGGAGTGTGTAAAAATGAGAACCGTTTTACAATAGTGGGGAAACCGCATCTCTTAATGATTGACACTCTGCTGCCCTCTTACGGTAACGTTAGGTAAGTGGAGAAATGTATGTACAAAGTTGAATCTGGTTTGATGTGAAATTATTTTTGTATCCTCTATTGTTAATCTTGGCTTTGCATATTGAACGTTATGGTAGACCAGAAGTGTTTTTATACTCAGTCTACTAATTATGTCAATAGGCCTTGCAAGTAATTAGGCGGCTAGTAATTAGGCAGCTAGTAATTAGGCGGCTAGAAATTAGGCGTCTATACTGGGCCATTTCGATTGAACTAAAAGTAAAATGTAAACTTTAAGTCAAAACTGGAAAAGGCTGCAGGTACTAGCTTATGGTCAGCAGGTGTAGCTTATGTTTAGATAGTAAAATGAATGGCATAGCCGATACCCAGACCGATAACCAGGTTACTTTACTTTTAATTAGCGAGATACCTCGGGTTGTAAACAACAGAGCATGTTGCACGCATTATAAACGTACATAAGTCACAGTGTCTGTTCCAATTCATCGTTTTGTGATCCTAAACGAGCACTTAAAACGCCCCAAAGAGGGGCCCCCCGTCCCTGAGGTTGAGAACCACAAGCACTCACTTTGGATCTAAGCAACACGATGATGGTTTTCCAGTTGTATTTGGGTCTTTACGTATGTATTTACACACCAAACAGTGTGTAAAGTGATCCCCTTGGGAGCACCGAAATGTTGGCTAGCTCTGCAGCCAACCCGCTAGTGCGCTAACAACATAGGAAATATGTCTTATAGCGACCCAGTGGTTCAATAAGGCCTTCAGTCCTATGAACCAAAGTGTAGTGCAGGGGCCTCCGAGGCCTTCTTCAACAACTTGTTAGTGTTCTAACCCTAACCCTAACCCTAATGTTTTCCCAAAACACGGTATATCATAACCCAACCAATTTCCTATAAATATTAAAGTGATGATGCAAAACAATCATTAAAATTGTTTTCATAACAAATAAACAAAATAGTTAGAAAATCTGACCATCTGTAGTACCCCCTGTGGACTACTAGGGGGCAGCAAGTCAACGTGTTCAACCTAAATAAATGGCATCCCAAAACCATCCACATAAATCTGCTGGCTGCTCTCTGCTCTATTCCCCCTCAGATAGAGATTGGAACCCTGCCCCCACCCGACTATAGCTACCCTGAACCCGAGGGATCCTTGGAGGAAGAGCAGGAGGTGCTGGAACATGAGGAGGAGATGCCCTTGAAACCACAGCAGGCACCACAGGGCTCAGGGGACTCGGGAGTACTCATGGGTCCCAACACACAGAAAGGTCAGAATGAGCACATGCAGTTATAGACCCAATCACCGTCCCTGAAGTCACCTGATATTCAGTTTGCCCTATCTCAAAGAAAAGGGGGCAAGTGGTGAACATGCGAAAACGAGACACCCACATGGTGGTCGCTACGCCTCAAGGCACATCCAGCCTTGGGAAAGGAATCTCCCGCTCTGTCCACCAATCACCGTCGTTTAAATGTGCATGAGTTCCATTTAACTAGCCGCCATTTGGTTAAATGTGTTCATCGTTCATCGTTTTTGTCATCTAATACAAGCCACCTAATAATCATCACTGTGAACCTACTGGTCACAGGTGGGTCTGTGTGTGTTCTGATCTGTCTGTGTATTAACACCTAATCTTGTCTCTAACAAGAGGAGGAGCTGCGTCTGACGCCCATTGACACCCTTCATGTCTCCGGGGATTTCGGGGGCTCGGTGGGGTCTGGTGCCTCGGGAGTGTCCGTGGCCTCTGGGTCTGGGGCTTCAGGAGATTCAGGGGCTTCTTCTGGGGGCTCGGGGGGCTCCGGAGACCTTGTCTCTGGCTCCGGAGGTTCTGGGGACCTCCTTGGCGTTGCCGGATCAGGAGATCTCTCTGAATCTGGGGATCTCTCGGGCTCAGGGAGCTTCCTGGGGTCTGGTGGCTCTGGAACCTCTGGGGACCTTGGTTCTGGAGGTTCCGGGGTTGTTGAGAGCTCTGGGGATCTCCCTGTGGGATCTGGGGGGTCAGGGGACGTCTCCCTGGCATCTGGAAGCTCTGGGGATATTTCCCTGGGCTCTGGAAGCTCTGGAGATCTTCTTCTCGGTTCTGGAGGTTCAGGGGATGTTTCCCTGGCCTCTGGGAGCTCTGGGGAGGTTATCTTGGGCTCTGGAGGGTCAGGGGACCTTCTTCTGGGCTCTGGGAGCTCTGGGGATATTCTCCTGGGTTCCGGGGGTTCAGGGGATGTTTTCCTGGGCTCTGGGGGGTCAGGGGATCTGCTCCTGGCCTCTGGAGGGTCAGGGGATCTCCTTGATTCAGAGATCTCTGGAGATCACCAGGTTTCCGGGGCCTCTGGGGGCTCTGGCGACTCTGGGGACATGGAGATAACATTAATATCTGGAGGTTAGTATCTAAACCTTTATGAGTAGACATACAGACAAGGATTTTTTTTTATTAATTCCAAAGCATTAGTAATAATGCCTTCAAGCTAATGATTCCAAGAGCAGATTCCAAGAGGAAATCAGTTAGATGTAGTTTAAGGAACTGGGTTTGTAACCTGTCGTAACATAACATTTTATTTAATTCATTTCATTCCATAATTAACCTGATTGACTCTCTTGATTCACTTGTTATTTGTATTCTTAATAATTTTCCATTTAACTACATCCCTGTTAGACGTGGTTAAATGTTGTTGATCCATTATCGTTCTGGCTATTCTAATTTCACTGTTCCACACCGTCACTAATTCAATTGTATTTTCCTTCTCATTAATGTACCATAGTGTGATTCATCCCATCACTCACCCTAACATGTCTCCTAATCCCACCCCCTTGGCTCTAACAAGGGGACGAGCTGACCCTCATTCCCGACACTACTATACACCAGGAGGCATCTGGTTCTTCTGGGGAGATGTCAGGATCTTCCGGGGCCGCCTCTGGTGGCTCTGGAGATTTTGCAGAGTCTGGAACCTCTGAGACCTCAGGTTCATCTGGGGCCTCAGGGGCCTCTGGCTCTGGGGACACAGAAGAACCCGAGGTCACACTGATCCCTGAAATTGACGAAGGTCAGTATCGTTGGACAAATCTGTGCCAAGGTAAACAGGAAGTAGTACATGGGCGGTCCAAATTAAATTAGTTTACAATCAAGACTAAAACAGTTGAGAGAATACCCACACATTGACTATTTCACCTTGTAAAATATTGCAGCTTTTTGGATCAGTCTGAACGATTGTACTGCTGGTATTGACCGACCTTAGAAAACTTCACTGTGATCTCTTCTTTAATGCATAATCTATAACACAACAGCTGAACATTTCATAATTCATTCAGCAGTCAACACCCTTTTTTGCAGTTACCATCCATCCATGGCTTAAATGTGTTTTGTAATTCACTCATACCACTAACGCTGCTTATTTGTGTGACTTATCACTGAGGCAAACAGCCGTCTGGTTGCCGGTCTAACCTTATCTCTGTAACACCTAATCTTGTCTCTAACAAGAGGAGGAGCTGCTTCCAATTAAACCAGAAACCCCTCAGGAAGGTACCGGTGGTACGGAGGGCTCCGCGGTTACTGACTTGCCAGAACCTGAAACGCCCGAAACTACCGTAGCTCCTGTAACTACGGTAACGGCAGTTGTGCCTGTTGAGCCTGTTGACCCCGAAGAGCCAGAAGTTGACTGGCGAGGTCAGTAATGGAGAAACAGTTGAAATGACGCATCTTCTCAATCCACATCATGATCATCAAGTTATACCTCTGAATCTCCTGTGGCAACGTGCCTTGACAGAATTCAAATGGACTGACTGAAACACTGCTTTAATCCAATGGGCTCTATTCACCTGGCGGCCATCTTGGCTCCACCTTGGTTCTAAATGCTTGCTGGGAGGGGGGAACTGAATGTGGCTGCTGGGTGAATAAGGCCGTGGTCCTTTCCTTTTGTGTCCAACGGTCTCCAACACGTCATGAATATGCCCCAGGTATGCCCACATGTCTCCTGTGTACGTGCCTGGGTACTTCTGTCTACTGCGATGACCTGAAGCTGGACAGCATCCCGCCCCTCCCAAAAGAGACCACTCACTTCTACGCTCGCTACAACAGACTCACCAAGATCAACAAGTCCGACTTTGGATTCATGAGTAAGTTTGGGGATTTTTACATTAGCCTGTGTATTGACAAGGGACCAGGGCCTGAGTTGTTAGGGTAACAAAGTGTAGGGATGACAGGCTTTGAAGCTGCATGGGATTGTATTGGTCGGCAGGATAATCTAGTGGTTAGTGGGTTCAAACCCCAATGTCTGCAGCCTACCTGTAGGCATCCTTGAGCAAGATATACGCAAGCTCTATCTGCACATAATGATATGCAATTTGATACACCTCTTGGCAAAGAATTGTTCAGTATCGGTAACATTTACTGTGGACAGTGTCTCATATCGTGTCGGCTTCTTTAAATCCCCCTCCCCCCCAGACAAGCTGAAGAGGATCGACGTGACGGCCAACGACATCTCGTCCATCGACGACGGTGCGTTCTCGGCGCTGCCTGCCCTGGAGGAGCTGGTGGTCCGGGAGAACCACATCTCACAGCTACCCGCTTTGCCGGTCACCATGACCCTCATCGACGCCAGCCACAACAACGTTGGCACCAGGGGCATCCACAAGGAGGCCTTCAAGGTACTATCCACAGTCCTTACAAAATGCTAATGTTATAAGGCGAATGAATAAGGCCCAAACATGTTTATGTTGCCTATTTTCAAAATCTCTTCTGCTCTTTTCTTCCCTCTCTCTACAACTCAAATCTTACCTACAGCACCTTTAATCTCTAATGACAACGATTCATATACTTGCCATGTATGTTTAAGGCAGATATGGCTGGACTTCCTCGAATGCCCTCTCTGGGAATAGTAACTAGATAGATAGGAACATATCTAATAATAATGTATTATTATTATTCATATGTTCCTTGAATCTCTGACAATGATGTGTGTGTGTTTGCGTTGTTTGTTCCCAGGATATGGCTGGACTTCTGTACTTGTACCTGACAGACAACCACCTTGATTACATCCCTGTGCCTCTCCCAGACACCCTGCGATCCCTGCATCTACAGGTAAACACCTCTAATGTTCATATGAATAATGGCTCATTACTAGCAGGAACTGGGACCTCACGTAGCTTACAGTTTGATGTGCGACCGTAAAATCTGAATTAATCAACCAGTCAGACAGCATTGTTATATAATAGTCAAATATTTGCTATATATATATAATTGAGGTCATTGTGAAGATTCTGCAACCTCTGGCAGTCAGCTCATCAATTACGAACATTTAATCTTGCCCCCCCAGCGAAATAACATTCAGTCGATGCATGAGGACACCTTCTGCAATCTGCAAGACTTCAACTACATCAGGAACGCCCTGGAGGACATTCGTCTGGACGGCAACCCCATCAACCTCAGCCGGACCCCGCAGGCCTACACCTGCCTGCCTCGCATCCCTGTCGGGGCGCACATCTAAAACACACACACACACACACACACACACACACACCCTCTTGCACAATATTTCCCACAGACACACACATCTCTGAACCTAATGACACACACACACACACACACGACACAGAAATTATTCCATCACCCCCAAGAGATTAGCAACATCCGTTGTTAGCGACTGTTCCTCTAAACATTAAAGTCCCGACAAATGTACAACTTGTATGTTTAAACGTGCGCATGCATCCATGCGCACGTTTCCACAAAACACTACGCGTAACACACACAACGCCACGTAAATTATTGCCCACGACGTGCCCTCGGGCCACGCTCGACAGAATGAGTGCTCACCCTCTGGTGCTTAGGAACACAGAAGCGGTCAGGTGTGTGCATAGGAAATACACGTGAGCTGGTCTAAACCTGTACGGCACATGGAATGGTGAAATTCACTGTCACACTGGCGCACACACACCCACACGCACACACGCACACACACACACACCCACACGCACACACACTAGCCGTTTTCAGAAGCAAAACTGTCCCGCAACTTGGTAAGGTTGACAAAGTACACTAGATTCATTCAGAGAACCCTGTTTTAATGAGTGAACGCGACGCGGACAGCCAGTACGTTTCTGCTTTGAATCCTTTCAAGACTGGTAAGCAAAAGAACAAAAAGGAACACCGGAAATTGTTTAAAATATGTTTGTTTTGTAAAGAAGTTCTATTATTAATATTAACGAGAAATCTAACACTTAAAAACATGTCCATTATGCTACGATAAGACGTATTGAAGCTGGAGAGTAACAAAAAGGTCAATTGAGTATATAATGCAATAAAAGAAGCATTTAAACACCATCATCTGTTGTAAAGTCTGTACTGTAATATAAAAAATATATATATTCTGAAAAAAAACAACTTTTTTTTTTTTTCTTTTACATGAACTGCAATATCACAAATGATGATGATTTTGAGCATGCACAAGAGCCTATCGATGACACGTCAATGTGTAGAGTCTTCTGTTGTTGGATTTAAAGGTT
>OMKP01081437.1:0-14029 GCA_900302375.1 Bathygadus melanobranchus
TTACCTCGTGGTGAAGTCCATCGGAGGCGTCGACAATCAAGACAACCCACGTCTGTGTCCTATTTCCTCTTTTGTTCGTCAAGGAAGTCCCGCTCATTGTTTACACAGAGAAGGAGAAAAAAAAGCTTTTCTGTTTGTTTGTCGGGCATGGAGCTACGGTTGAGTGTTTAGAAGCTCTGTGAGGTTTGTCGCTGGTTGCTACCCAACAGGGACATAAAAAAAGTCTTCTCGGGGTTAGAGCTGAATGTAATATTAATGCGGGAATGACTCAAAAATCAAATGGAATCCAAACAGAGTTCAAATGTCGACATCAACACATACATTTTTGATCATTGCAAACCTACAAGATGCCATTCCTTTTAAAGGAAACCAGATGGACATGAGAAGCAGAATATTTTTAGAATAAGAACTATTCCAGCCAGCAAGAGCACGCTTCATCTACAATGCATTTATGAAAAGCACAAATACTTTGCTTGGTCAGGAAAGGGCACTTGAAATGGCCCTTGGGGTTCGACAGACCGCCCTTAACAGGTCAGGCTTTTATCACTACTCAAAAATAGCCACGCTTACAAGCTAACATTTATTGCTACGTCACTGATATGTAAAAATACTCTTAAGGTTGAGTAATTTACATTTTTTTTTTCTAAGTAGGCCCACAGTAGCACTCTCAATTTAATTATGCATACAATGAAGTATTCATTTGAATGGTATGACCTTACAGCTGAGAACATATGATGTTTATCAACATTACACGCCTGTACATCTATAATTAAATGGGGATTGTGTTCAGATGCTGTTTGTTTGTCCAATTACATTAGGTGGCAAATGTCAGGAAATCCAACAGATGCTCAATTTTGATTTAAGTGTCAGTTTAAATAGCGCCGCTAGATGGCAGTAAAACACAGGGAGACATTTAGAGCCTGCAAAACACGCCTCTGTCATAAACGTGACAAGGAAATCGATTAAATATGCTGGCTCTTTAGTGTTGGGTGTGATCCTCTGAGGTCGTTGCCGGGCCGTGTGTGGAAACTATTGCGTAGATGGGAGTAACGAACGAGTGAGGAACGAATCGCGTCATTTGGAAAACAACGCAGTGTTGCGTCGTTTCTGGCTCTGGCTGGACATCAAGTCCTTCGCAGTCTCCGGGCTGATCAAGTGATGATCTAAATTGACTACTCCGTGACAGCCGTCTCGCTCTTATGCTTTAAAGGTGATATATGTAACAATGACACCAAGCGTTTATAATAGGTACTGCAGCCCAAATTCACAATATTGGTTGTGTCCGCCCGCTCCCTGTTCCCCGGACTAGTAACTATATATTAGTATAACTATATATACAGCGTATATAGGTATAATATATCTCGTTTTTTTCTCTCTGTCTGATAGAATCTACTACAATCTCAGTTGATCCAGTTTGTTTGCTTGAGTCCATGGCTGCAGCACACCGTGTTTCTGTGCCAATTTGTTCTGGCAACCCGATGTCGGTGTCAGTAGCGGTCATGGGTCCCTTGGCTCTTTTTGCGAGGACCTCCCTTACTCATCATGCTTTACCAGATAAATAAAATGAATTTAGTGCCATGTGTAAATGCGTGCGAGGAACATTACATGGCCCACACACACACCTCTTAGAAATAAGAGGTTGCGATAGGTGGGAGGTTAATGGTTTTAATAAGATACCAAAAAGCTCTGTTACAAATAATAACAGGTGAGTAATTTAATAAACATGAATATAACAGGTAGCAATCTTTTCCTTCTGTAAATGAGTTGGACTCAAAGCGATAGTGAATTTGTAATTGTGCTTTTTGCATCATGCCAGCAACCACTGCCTCTTCTTCAAAGTTAAAAACACGAATGGCACCTCTAGAGCTGTTTGCCCGTTCTGGGCTACTGTACAAACATGGCGGTGCAACATGGTGGGCTCCATGGAAGAGGACCCGCTCCCCATGTAGATATAATATAAGATATACATTCTATAACTCATTCTAAAGTAATGAAAACACAAAACAAGAATTCTTATTCCATGGGATTATACACACATTATTATTATTGTTATTGGCTACTTGACGGATGATTAATTCCTGGTCAGTTTCTGCAGTAAAGATGTCTGTAGATGCTCGTCTTTCAGTCATTTGGAATTTGTTCTCCTTGACAAAACATGTTACACAAGCAATCATAAATCTCCTGTCTGTTAAAACTGTACTTCCTAGATGTGCTGGAGTTGGATAACTCAGAAAAAGACACTATAAATTAACTTGAAGAAGTTTCCTAAGGGCTAACAACTCACAACACTCTGTACAGGCTGTTACTTGCCCCAGACAAAATCTGTTAACATTTACTATGTTTTTCACAAAAAAGATTTTGAGAACTACAGAGCTAGAAGAAGCACACACATGCCCACAGGATTGATATGGGTGTGGAGTGTGTGTGGTTGGTGGCAGGCAGTAGCGTAACATACTTGTGATTGGCCCCGGTGCAAAAATATTTTTCGTGCCCCCTCGCCCCAAACACAAGCACACTCGTGCGTGCACACACACACTACACCGGGTAGTACGCTAGAGGGCCCATCTACAGTGGTATAGCGGCAAAACATTCTTTCTTCTATGGGCCCCTGACAACTCTGGGCCCCGGTGCAGCACACCGGTTGCACCGGTCGGTACTTACACCACTGGTGGCTGGTTTAAGCAGTCTAACCCCGAGTCAGGCTGATTAGTCTGGCTGGATGAGGCTGCACACCTGCGGTGTATTGCCTTATCAATGCCCACAGGTTAAACTAGCCATCATCACACACACTCAGGAGAGCGCTAGCATGCTAGCATGTTCCACCTGCTCTGTCCACATAATAAACTTGGCAATAAACCGGATTATTCAACACCTTCCTGTGTCCTGATTATGGAGAGCCCTGGAGAAGCCACTTAACGTGGTGTGTGGAAGAAGGAACTGATACAATTGGGTTGTGTAATTAAACATGTTTTTTTCAATATCTCAGGATGATTTGATACTTAATTCCTGCTGTGAAATGGAGTCACAAATTGAATCTTTTCTCATTGACTGGAAACAAAGCTCACCACATCTGCCATTCTCCATTAAGAAACAAACTGCTAAATGTTTACAGCAACCTTGGATGTGATGGTGTGATATTACATTATATATGAGTGGAGTATCTTTTTCATGGGTCACCATGCATAATCATGGATATATGGTTATAAAAACGACTTCACACCACAAATGAAAAATACAATTGTTATTTTTTTCTTTTAGGGATAAAATAAACATCTTCCTCCTCATCAAACATCTCCAAATTAGGAAAAGAAGAAAGAAAAGAAAACCAAGAACCGACGTCGTTACGTTGTGTTGTTTTAAGTAGTAATTTAACATTTTTTACCCGTGCTAAGTTGCGTTGTCTGTTCTAAAAGTAGTTCAGGTCATCTGTTAACGATATGCTGCATTGTGTGTGTTTGGTCTTGGTTCCCTTATCATAACACCCAATGAGCATATGCCTCCTGGAATGTTTGGCAGTGCTTATTGTGATCATTTGTTCTGACTGTAATTACATGGTAAAAACAAGAGGGAACAAGCAAGATACTTCAGAATACAGTCCACGCCACTCATATTACTGTATAAGTACATGTTGAGCATGGAAGTAAATACTGGGCTCCTCTGTAGTTTATTAAACGTTCAAGATTAGCCGTTTGATCCACCTTCAACGATATGTCACATTTCTGTATTATGTTGTTGTGTTGTGTTGTTATGTTCTTGTCCTCGGATGGCATTCCATTGCTGTGCACTTGAGAAAGTTATGTTTGTTTGTTGGTGAAATACGGTAATTGATAGTACCACAGGGTGTCATTGTCATCAACTGTTTACCAGTAGGCCTACTGTACCCCGTAGGCACCCAATAATTACAAAAATACTTACAGTAGCCTGTCATTCACTTCCCCGTTGTCAGGTTGTCTTCCACTGTACCTACATTTAAGTACTAGCTACCCGATCAATGCTTGAATCCCACCCCTCCCGGATCCCTAGCACTTCCATGTTTATATGTCCTGGCACTTTGTAGGATCCTGTATGCTGGTATGTCCCGGCACTTGAAATAAAACTTAGTTTGTCTAGCATTTTATCCTGGCTACCTGCTGTTGTACAGTAAGGGGCCAACCTAACAACTGTAAGTTTGTAAACTTGCTCTATTGACCTGGCAACCAGGAATGCTTGTAACTTGTTCTATTCTAATTGCAGTCTACCTTCAGCGATATATTGTTGTCTCCCTCTTTCGACAAATGTGTTACTTTTTGTAAGTCACTTTGGATAAAAGCATCTGCCAATTCTATAAATGTAAATGTAAATGTACTGGTATGAACTGGTAAGTATTTTATATGTACGGATACATACGCCAAAATTACACCATAAGTTGTGGGAAATGACACTGTATCTTGTTACTCCCTTGTTCCCTGTTGTCTTCTGCTGTACCTACATTTAATTCAAGTTACGTACGGATGCATACATCGAAAGTACACCGTAGGTTGCAGGTAATTACACTATATGTTGCAGGCTGTATTATAAAACATTACCAAAATAACATGTTTTAACAAATTGAACCGCTTTAGAATTGAAACACACATCGAAACCAAAAACCTAAAACACAATCCACATTCCAATTCAGACAGGGAAAGATACGCACTGTAATGCGCTATTTCTTTTTTGTTACCGGTAACTGCAGCGTTCTCAGAAGAACATCCACCAGTGTGAAAATGTCAACACCATTGGAACACTACAATTGTAGTGTCATTGTCTCGGCTCGCCTTGTACTCGTGTTCGCTCAACCTGGCAACACGCATGAGCTTCAAGTCTGGAGACAACCCTCTCCAATACTGTGAATTTGGGCAGCAGTACCCATTTTAAACGATCAGTGTCATTCAAATAATTAAAAATCGTCTAGCCAAACCGGGGCCCTTGCACACATGGGGCACATGTGGGCTGCAGCCTAGGTCAGCCCAGCGCACAGCACAAGAAACGGTAAGGAAGTGGAAATGAGCCCTTACAGATTACATCTCGTTTGGATCGTTGGGCACCAAGTGCACAAGAACATACATGAGGAACGGAGGAAAATGGAGGTAGAATATCTGGGTCTTTTTACAATCGTCAACGCAAAAGTGTTGACTTACATTTACATTTACATAACATTTACATTTAGAGCATTTGGCAGACGCTTTTATCCAAAGCGACTTACAAAAAAGTAACACATTTGTCGAAAGAGGGAGACAACAATATATCGCTGAAGTTGACTTCCCATCTGACCTCTCCTGTGGTATTCATGCCCTCACCAAACACCTCCAGGTGCTCCTAAAACATCATTAGGAGTGTAAAAGATCCTTGTAATCATTAAAATAAATGATTGCTGATAATGATGATGTATTAACTTACAATGGACTCTTAGAAAGGACTTCTGTGTTTTTATAATTTCAGTAATAGCTGACATCTGGTTGGGGAGGAGAAAGGGTGTGCTATGGAGGAAGGTGGGTCCAAGCTGTTTACCGCAGACCTGGAGAATCTTGCACCTGGTAGGGAGGTAGAGAGTGAGGTGAGTGCAAGTGTTTCCATTTCGGCTTCAATATTAGTGATGGCCAAGGTAACAGGATAATTTGTACTTGCAGGTCTTAAATGCCTTTATTTACTCTGAGATTGGCAGGCTTCATAGGGAAACAGAAAAGAAATCTATCTGTAGGACTCCTTCTTGATGACAACAACATTCTGTTAGTCAACCATGCAAGGTAACAACCAGCTCGTCGGGAGCAGTTAGGGTTAGGTGTCTTGCTCAGGGACACCTCGACAATTAGCTAGGCGGAGCTGGGGATCTAAGATTCAGATCCTTCCATAAATCACACACACACAGTGCTCAATTAATTCTGCGTATAGACCTATAGCAAATAATATCTCAACCTGTATTTCCTATCATATAGGACATACACACACAAACATATACATATGGATTTTGGAACAGTTAGACCCAGACTGGCAGACCTGAGAGGAGCTTGGTACTCCGGTGCCAGATAATTCAGAGCCTTGTATGTGATTAAAAGCACTTTTAAAATGGACTCTGACAGAGACTGGAAGCCAATGCACGGAAGCCAAAATTGGTGTGATGTGTGAGAATCGCTTTGTTTTGGTCAATAGTCTAGCTGCTGAATATTGAATAATTTAGAGCTGCTCCATAGCTCAATTATTTATAAGGGAACAAGGAATTACAGTCATCAAGGTGAGAGGATATAAGAGCATGTATAATTTTCTCTCTTGTGTGAGGGGTGATATTCTACATGTGCATTCTATATTTGTATTTTACATTCTTGGTTATGTATTTCTATGTCACCTGTCTGGTCAGCAGTGCAGGGCCAGGGACTTTATTGCTTCTTTAAGCAGTTTTGTCAGGACAATATCAAGGAGACTCGATGAGGGTCTCATAAGTGACAGTTTTCGTAAGATCCCGTCTAAAGCAATCTAACACACCCAAGTAGGGGGAAGGAAGGATGACTGCAAATGTGGGAGGAGATATTTGCCCTGATACTATCAATATTTTATATCAAGAAGGTACGGGGAGAACTCTGCTGGAGACAAAATGTCTGTAGTAGGGGAGGAGAGTTTACAAGCTGATTGATGGTATTAAACAGGATTCTGGGGTTGTGCTGGTTGGAAGAGATTAGCTGTGAGAAATATTGGTCCCTGGCTTCCTTTACTTGACAATTGTATGAAGTTAGTATATTTCTTTGAGCAATGAACTTGCAATTTAGTCGACTTCCACTTGAAATTGGCTGCAGGATGAAGAACAGTGGCATTGGGCTCTCTGTGGTGGGCCAAAAGTGATCTTCTCAGCTTCCTGGATCTGGTAGATTGTGGAGATTCTTCCTTCCAACTCTCATATTTCCAGTAAGATGGACACAGCTGACACAGCCAGATGGGGAGATGAGTGACGCCATGGATTATAGATGGAGTGGCAACACTAAACGTTTAATTGGAGAGGCAACGCAAAACATAAACGGAGACCAGATGTTGTTATGGTAGCATCAAGCTAAGCTACATTGTTCAGTATAGCTACGACGGCTCTGTGATATGGGCAGTACTCGTGTACTCGTTTCGTAGTTTCGCAAAATAAGTTGTGATCGTTTTCATTTTGACAGCTAATAATTATACACAAATCTAGTAAAACTCAAGCAAGTTTCAGCATCGCCCTTTCAAGACTTTTCCAAAATATGTGTTCTTTACACAGGTGTGCCTTTCAAATTCAGAAATTTCGGAAAACAAGGTTACAAGCAATTTAGTGACTTTATACGCTGCAAACAGATCCCCGCTGTAGCTGCAAGGCCGCAGTTCACCTTTTCTCCAGCAGGCGTCGCAAAGGTGCAGGTTTACTAGCAGACTAAACTATTCGGCCTACTAATTTGAAATAATTGCACTTGGACGAAAATAACATCAACATATCAATATCAGATATCAAGATATCAAACGTGTTTGATAATATTACATCAGATTGCTGCCTTGTAGCCGACCGTAATTGTATCACTTGAATGTCTCACATCAATCGCATATATGCAGGCTATGAATAAAGCAACGTAGCCATTGAAAACGTAGCCTAATTTAAGAGCATACATGACTCTTCCGTCTACTCACACACTCAATAGTATGGTTGATAACTGAAAGATCCCATATTCCATTTTCAGAAATTAATGACTTATTCATCTGGTACTTTACTTCTTAATACCGCCTGCAGCTTGCCTTGATCATTGCACTCAACAGAAATGGTAAATGGACTGCATTTATATAGCGCTTTTATCCAAAGAGCTTTACGTTTGCCTCACATTCACCCATTCATACACCGACGGCGGTGTCAACCATGCAAGGTAACAACCAGCTCGTCAGAAATAGTTAATACACACTGTAGCTACCTGTCAATCAAACCAATTCCTTTACAGCCGAATGAGATCAGAATTCAAGAGAGCCAAGACATGAGCTGAATAGCATCGCAGAACGCCTTCTCTTTATTCTTCAGGCTACACTGCATTTCCTTTGGACATGTAATACAAATGAGAAAAATGTATGAATTGTGTCAAGTAAACGGGCCTCGTTGAAATCAATTAACTTGATATGTTTATATCCACTAGAAATGTTGACATTGTAACTAGGTAGGCTACTGGAACCTTTCTTTCAGGTAGGGATGAGCAGGGGGAAATATATAAAGGGGACGCACTTCGTTCAAACAAAAAGCCTGAATATAATTAATAATGATGACAGTTATATGATACCCTAACCCTAACCCTAACCCTATACCAACATTCTCTTCTGGCAACTGCATTGGTTATTTAGTGACTCAAATGACTCATGCACTCCCATTGTTTTATTATACTAGAAAACTTTCTGAAATAAGCAGAGCATGTGCGAAAACACGCCAAGGAAAATGGATCACGACAGATTATTTGTATGTCTTCAAATGTCATTCATCATATTAACAGACGCTGCGACTTACAAGTAAGGCAGAGAAGAATCACAGCATTCAATCCAAATTGGAGAAACTACAAAAAAACGTTGGGTGTTGGACCAAGTTTCTAGGAAACAACTGGACTGAGTAGGCCTAGAATCAGAAAGCCCTTTATTGTATTCGTGCATGGATATGATCTGAGATGCTTGTGCGTTTCACAAAGTGTATTCTGAATTCAAGTTCATGGCTAAAAGCAACAATGTACAGGCAGTTTATGAGATAACGTGTGCTTGCTGAGCCCTATCAGACTGTTGTAATTCATCTGTTCAGAGAATTATTTGTTTGGTCATAATGTATGGAGGACCGAAACTGCCAAAATCTAAAATAAAGAAATGAATGACTCAACAAATAAATGAAATGTATACATTACATACAACATGAGCTACTTTATAATATGCAAACAATAAATAAATGACAAACATATGCATTAGCTGATCAACTTACAGTGGAGGACTCTCCATCGCTTGTGATTGTCTCGGTTGTGTCGGCCTCATTGTGTTCGTTCAGTGTCCTCAACCTGGCAACACACGTGAGCTTTGAGTCTCCCTCCAATGTTGTGTATTTGGACTGCAGTACCCGTTGTAAACGCTGTGTCATTGTTACATATTATACTACCTTTAATGAGGCGGCGTGTCTATTCAGGCATTAGCAATCAAACCCACAAACCACTGGGTGCAGTGCCTGTTTAATTGCTTGGTGCACGTTGTAGTCGCCGTGTTTGACCAGTAGGTGGCTGTGACTTTCTTCACTTGCTAAATTATCTTTGAAATTGACAAACATCGTGTGTGATTCATGGCACAATTCAAACAGGATCAAAAAATATTTTCCCCTTGCCGTCGACTACCATATATATTTTTTACGAAATAAAATAGGTAAATAAATAAAAACAGAATAAATTAGGAAATTATTAATTATGAAACAATTATATATTATTATTATATATATATTCATTTTTCTTCATTTCTTATTTTTTATTATTATTTTTTTTTTATTGAGTCATTTATTTATTTTTGATTTTGGCACTTTTGGTCCTACGTAGTAATTAATTCATTAATCAGCCTTTTTAGTCAATGACTCATGTCATTGACTAAACAATTTATGCATGAAATAGTAATACAATTTAGTTTGGTATGCTTCCCCTCTTTGAGGGCGCTCCCTGCTGTAGGATTTAAATGATGCCATACAGATGTCATGATATACAGCATAACAACATTTGACAACAGGGAGCGCTATACAATCCCCCCATGGGGTACGTCAGATATCACAACCCATTGCGTGGATTACATACAATACAGAGCAGAACCAACGCAGGTGGAGGCTGGGGTGGTGGTGGGTGAAATACAGCTCAGCACGATAAAGTTCGCAGAGTGAGTGTGTGTGTGTGTGAGATGGAAGGTCTTAAATTGACCACCTATGTGTGTGTGTACGTGTGTTTGATTGGACCGTGTTAGCTGTCAGCTGATAGGCTGGAACGCCAGAACCAGCTACGCCCATATAATGCGTTATTATTCTACGGACTATCAATTCAATCTATCGTGGCGTAGGGGTGCGTGCCAAAGCCCCGTAAATCCTTTTGTATCGAGAACGAATCCAGCTCACAACATAAGCAATGTAAGGAGACATTCATTTCGATCACCACTGGTGTTGTAAGTTACTTTAATGTAGTAGTCTACAAGACATGCCTATTTAAAACAAGAACAATGAGACAAACGTATAAAATACGGACAGTAAGTTTGTGGAATTTCGCTGACTGTGCTGACGTGAGCTCCGCCTGGCTCAGCATGATCACGCACGCCACATGCACACGTCCAGGAACCAGATAGCTTGGAAACCAGTTGGCTAATAACACAGGTGAAGCATTTGCCAAGGAGCAGAAACAAGGCTTTGAAGGAGTCGCCCCCAGCAGTTGCAACAGTTGCATGTCGAGAATATAGCACGGGTAAGTAACACTTTTGTGAAAGTTTAGAAAAGTGCAAACGTGAAAAAAAAAGGCCATTCGGGCAAGACATGCATGTATTACACTGAAGAAAACAACAAGCAGCACTAAACGAAGATAACAAACCGATAATCAACCCACCACCCCTTCCCTTTAGTCATTATAGGACCCATATGACACTGGGACCAAGTGGACCAAGTGAGTGAGCTGATTTATTTAGTTTTCAATCTGTTATGTTGTTAAAATTACAAACTCATTGTTGGTGTTTTAACAGTATCAAAAAGTGACACATGAGAAACGTTCTGCGTCGATCTTCATGGAGATTAACGAATGAAGAAGTTTGGCTAATTTATTCAAAGATCCTATGGCTCTTGGTTTAGCATTATTATTTGGGGGACTGTACTATTTTGGGTTATATGGGCTTTCGGTATGAAAGAGGGAAGACCATGTGAACTTTGGGAAGGGCCTAATAAAGTTATTTTTTTCCCACCGCTGGCAACATCGACATCAAGAAGAAAATGCTGCATGCCAATTGCAAATACAGGTGAACGTTTGTGAGGCAGACAAAGATGGAATGCACGCAAAAGAGTTGAAATGTAGCAAAGATCTGCTTTTAATTGTATCATATTATTGTCCGTGTTTGTTTGAGAAACCTTTGATGTGCGTATTAATTAATAGGTAGCGAGAGTAATTGAGAGCATACATCAGTTAGATTATCGGAAGCTTGTGTCCTTTTTTTGGACCACCCATAGCAACCTAATTTCAACACGATGACGTCATAGTTGAGACTAGGCATATATCCTCTTCTGAATTAAAGAAAAAGGTGTGTGTGAGGGGGGGTGGGGGACCTAGGACGCTTTATGGAAAAGAATGGGCTTGACCATGCCGGTGAGGATCTTGGGCACGTGGACGCTCACTATCTCCGAAATCATCTCCGGGAAGCTGACGCGATTCTGCAGCGACTGAGCTTGCACGAAAAGATCATAGGTGAACTGGTGAAGTTTCCTGATAATCTGAGGGAAAAGGAAAGAGAAAAGAAAAGGAATTAGGACAGGGAGGGAAGAGGGAAGTGGACAAGAGAGAGAGGGAAATGTAATGACGCGATGTAATGGGTACAACAAAGTTCTCAGTTCCTACTATGGAAGTAAACACACAAAAATACTATTTGATATACGAGCCGTCATGCTTCAGC
This sequence comes from Bathygadus melanobranchus, assembly GCA_900302375.1. Classification (NCBI taxonomy): domain Eukaryota; kingdom Metazoa; phylum Chordata; class Actinopteri; order Gadiformes; family Macrouridae; genus Bathygadus; species Bathygadus melanobranchus. Next base: position 11,650 of record OMKP01081437.1, read on the forward strand.
CAGCAAAATAAAGGTTGACACCCAATCTCCCCGGGCCTTTCTAGAAACGGGGTTCTACAGCTTACGGTGCTCGCAGTGGCACGAGGAGCGTGTGTGTGGGGAGGGGTGTATCGTGATGCTCTTTTAAGGTACCGTCTCCAGTAGAACCAGAGGGTGTCCGGCCCCTTTGGACACACTCCAAAACATTTAGGGATTATTTTATAAGTTGTAGTTAACGGAGCGAGGCCACCTTCAGAAATAAATAATCGAAATCTTAAAATCCAATCCAGCGGGCGAACAAGACACGGGGGGGTTGGGCGGCTAAAATAGTAGGTAATGTGACCCTGTGGACAATGTGTGCCCAGAGGACTGCAGACACGCCATGCCTTTTCAACACAGTGGCGCAAGGGAGCATTTGTCAGCTGTGGGCTCATTGTCATCAATGAGCCCAACCCCCACCACCACCCCACCAGGTCTCCTCACTCTACTTAACGAGGGGGCTATAAACGGTAACGCTGAGATCGTTCAAGTTCAACGTACAGAAAGGACACGTTCCACGCTGCCTAAATAGAGCGACGGTTAAGATAACACCCGCGGTAATGACACCTACGTCACACACACACACACACACACACACTGATGAGGACATACTGGCGGGGCCAGCCCAGACAGTGTGATGAGGAGGGGCTTACATGTTAAACGGAGGGTGGTCGGGTGGGCTGGTGGAGGGGTGGAGGGGGGATTCCTTACCGGGTGAAGATAGTCCAGTAGCTGGGTGAGTTGGAACAGTCTCTGCGTGCGGGTGGTCTCGCCGTGGTGGCTGGCCAGGCGGTCCAGCTCCTTGATGTAGGAGGTCCGCAGCTTGTCGAAGCAACGCTGGTTCTTCAGGCCCTCCACCGGTACTGGGGCGGAAGACAGCCAGAAACACAACATTCATTCACCAAACCAAACCAAACCCACGTTTCGTTCAGACAGATGGACACCCTAGCTTTAGATTTTATTGTACATTAGATTTGCAGGTGGTATTTTGTCTTAATTTTATTTCCAGGTTTGGTTGTGGGTAAAACAAAGAACATGCAGGTCAGATTGGATAATAAATACACCGTCAGCAAACTCTTGAACCAGCCAGATGAACGATGAACCAGCCAAAAACTTTTTGCTTCCACGTATGAAGAATCTAATGTGGGGGGGGGGCGGGTACGGTATTGCACTTCACAGAACACTCAAGAAGAAAGGTAATGATTTTTATTAACACTGAATGTAAGATGATCACGATTATCCCTCCCCCAGCCCCTGACGTAAGTGGTTCGTCCTTGGTTCTAGACCTGTTAGGATTTGTTGCCACTCTGGAACCAGATTTCCTGGCCGAGAGCCAGTGCTTTTGCTATTGAAAAGCAAAGAACTGGTTCACCATTAGGCACCGGCAACAAACCGCTCCTCAAAAGGCCTTGGTGGGAAAGGGGTATATGATGATGATGATGTCATTTGTTGAGCTATCTCCACCAAACTTGGCACTCTTCTCAAGGGGATCTATGTGCCTGCAAAGTTTCAAGGCCCCAGACTTGAAATGAAAAATACTTTTTCATTTTATATTATTGTACTTTTACTTGAGTATATATTTTTAGTACGAGGGAACACATAACTGGAGCCACGTTTCCACCGCAGGACTTTACACAGGAACTAGGAACTAAACTAACTTAATGGTCTGTCAAGTCAAAGGTTTAGATTACATTTATTTCGTTTAGAGGTCCATATAGCAATCCAATATGTCAAACAACGGTATCGCAAACGCTCCTCAATGATTACGTTAACTATACGATAACTTTTAATCTTGTGAAGCACATTGTGACCATTGCTTTGTGAAAGGTGCTATACTAAATAAATGACTTAAATGCGATCGCTCTGTAGGCACGGCCGGGTTGAGCTGACAGTTTTTTTTTATCAGTCAATAAGGATTAGCCATTCAACAGGAATCTCTGCCTAGCAACACCCATTGCACTCAAACCCAAACATTTGCTTTTATTGGATTGGGATTGAATAGTTTGTAGAGCAGCAGAACAACTGTGGCTAGACGGTGACTACGCCTACCCACAGATGACTTTTGAGAACTAGACCCTGCCCCCAAAAGCTCGACAAAGTGCTTTACAAGAGAACTGCCGAAACAAAATCCAAACAAAACACCCCTCCTCCCCTCTTGCATCGCTTTGGAGATGTGTGCCGACAACGGCGGGTGGACTCACTGATGCTGAAGAGGAGCAGGGCCTTCATGCAGAGGAACTCCTCCTGGGTGACCCGGAGCATGCTGAAACGCTGGGACAGGAGCTGCATCCTCACACAGTGTTCGTACATGCTGGACACCTGCATCCGCTGCCTGGGGGGGTGGGGGTCACAACACAACACA
>OMKP01081443.1:0-11589 GCA_900302375.1 Bathygadus melanobranchus
CTTGGCTCTTGAACTGTTATACTTGGCTCTAGAACTGTTATACTTGGCTCTAGAACTGTTATACTTGGCACTTGAACTGTTATATTTGGCTCTAGAACCATTATACTTGGCTCTAGAACTGTTATATTTGGCTCTAGAACCGTTATATTTGGCTCTAGAACCATTATACTTGGCTCTAGAACTGTTATATTTGGCTCTAGAACATTATACTTGGCTCTAGAACTGTTATACTTTGCTCTAGAACTGTTATACTTGGCTCTTGAACCGTTATACTTGGCTCTTGAACTGTTATACTTGGCTCTTGAACCGTTATACTTGGCTCTTGAACCGTTATACTTGGCTCTTGAACCATTATACTTGGCTCTAAAACCATTATACTTGGCTCTTGAACTGCTATATTTGACTCTTGAACTGTTATTCTTGGCTCTAGAACTGTTATTCTTGGCTCTAGAACTGTTATTCTTGGCTCTTCCGGTGATTACAATTGGCTGACCAACAAGGCTGAAAATAGATTCTATTGCCAACATATTGTACAAGTGTCTCTCTGGGATACAAAGCTAAATGTGCTTAAATTGGACAAAGGCACAAAGCTAGGGTAATTTCCAGGTCAAATTCAGCAACATCCATTTACCGTTGTAGCAAGACTCCCCTGCCACACGCCACTAAAGTGGCTTCCCTCTGGGGCTCCTCTGACGACCAGAACACAACAGCAGGTGGAAAATGCTTGACATGTCAGCACTCTCTTGAGTGTGTGTGCTGATGGCTGGTTTAACGTGTTCATTGATTAGGCAACGCCCCGCAGGTGTGCAGTCTCACCCAGCCCCAGAATCTAATTAGCCTGACTCAGGGGAGGGGAGGCGCCTTAAAACACCCACCACCTACACACAGCCCACAACTATCATACCATAATCTACAATCAAAGTAGATAATTCACTTGAATACGACATCACTCTTTAAACCCTGAATGATCACCTCATCTAATGATCCGATTGTCTTAGTCCCAGCTTGTGTTTATATTCCTCTCTAGGTGAGAAGGGTGCTAAAGGACCTGGATATAGAGAAGATCATGGACACCCAGGCCAAGAACCTGAGCACAGGCCAAAAGAGGAAGCTCTCTGTTGGCATCGCCATTCTAGGAGACCCCAAGGTACATAAACCTAGCCTGACATCGCCAGACCAATTCACAGATGCGTATTAGTCTGGAACCTCTCAGTTCATTTTCGATTCCCAAGGGGTTTTATCAACGGGCACAGAATTGAATAGACCTACAACGAACCAGAGCAACGAAGCGTAGGACGTAGCTTAAACTTAAGTACAGCACAGACGTCTTTCTTTTGATCAACAAAAGCTTTTAAGTGCAGTTGTTTTTTTCTTCTTTTAGTGAAAATATACCGTCCAGTTCGTTTAATACTAATTATTACTAAGTATATCGTGATAGCGGATTCAACAGACTGTTCCCATGCTAACTTAAACCCATCATTTAGTCAATAATAATAATCACAATATTAACCGTAATCATAATAATAACAATAGTCATCATGATAATAATCTGTGTTAGCGTGAATGAATCTTTATTTTTGTGTCTTGCCACGTTTTTGGGACCCATCCCCATTATTAGACACATTTCATTTTTAAATACAAAGTACATTATTACAATGCACATCATTCAAAGTGTGTGTGTGCGTGTGTCAGATCCTGCTCCTGGATGAGCCCACCGCTGGTATGGACCCATCTTCCAGACACCAGGTGTGGACTCTGTTGAAGAACCGTCGGGCCGGCAGGGTGACGGTGCTCAGCACCCACTACATGGACGAGGCCGACATACTGGCCGGTAACACAGTGTTACTACACAGTTTGTTTCTGCTATGGAAGTCAGTTTTACCCCGCGGCCGTCTCTCACAGTTATCGGCCGTATTCATTGATTTTCAAAGTCGTTCTGTCTGATTGTTACCATCGTAGTATCTCAGAGGTGCCTTGAGTCTAAATTCCAGTCATATACGTTTATTTTCTTTCTTCCCCCACCAGATCGCAAAGCTGTGATTTCCCATGGCCAGCTCAAGTGTGTCGGCTCTTCCCTGTATCTTAAAACCAAGTGTGGCGTGGGATACCACCTCAGGTATGTACTTACATGCCTTCTTTTTGTTTGCTCTGTTGTTCTTCACTCGTTCTGCCGAAGGATTCCCACAGGTGGCGGTCACCTAACCGGTTTGGGGTCCCTGTGAAAACCGTGTCTGCACGTTGCTGACATGGCAAATCCAGCAGCCACTTGTGTCTTTTACCAGCGTTTGGCTAGAGGCTAGTGCTAATTGTGTGGCCTGGATATATATTATTAACTAACATTAATACTTTTGGCAGTGAAAATGTCATGTGTTTAAAAAGACATGGAAATTCAGGGAAAAAATTGACAATCGACTTGTATTATTTTCAGTAACTAGTACATTGAACTAGTATAACTAATGAACAACTAGCCCTGAAACCTGACATTTGTGTTATTCAGGCCTTTGTTCTCGTCATTTATGTTTCCTGCGTTAGAACGTCGGTCAGTGAGGGATGTAAGACAGAGAATATCGCCCTATTGGTCAACCAGCACATTCCGAAAGCCAAGTTGTCACGGCAGCAGGACACAGAGCTGACCTTTACGCTACCCTTTGAAAACATGGACTCCTTTCCAGGTAAGGTCACTCTCTTAACATTTCATGTAATATGTTAGTGTTTCTTTTTTTACATTTACTGTGTAAACTAGGAAAGCTGTGGAAACTCCTTGCTGAGGAAAAGTGACAAAAAACCCCTCCCAAAATAATAATCTGTCATCGTTATCGTGGAATTTATCGATCATTATAATATAACGTACAATACTCCATGTTATAATATATAATGTAGAGGCGAAATGTACATCTGTCCCTTTTATTGAGACTTCCAAAAGATGTTTGCTATTTCTCATTTCACGGCAGCATTGAAGATCTAGCTGGAACAACAGACAGGAGTTTAGAGAACGTGGCAGGAACAATGAGATAGTAAAGGAGTCCTATACTGCTATTGTTTACATCTGTGGCAGGCGCTCCACTTACCCCCTCCTCCGCCTCTCAGGCCTGTTCTCCGAGCTCGACTCTCGGCCCGACCTGGGTGTCGTCAACTATGGCGTCTCCATGACAACGCTGGAGGATGTTTTCCTCCGCTTGGAGGCAGAGGCAGAAGTGGACCAAGCCGGTGAGTGAGGACGCAATCTCCCATTTCACATAAAAGTGTGTGTATTTATGTGTGTGTGTGTGTGTGTGTGTGTGTAGTGTCCGTGTGTGTGTGTAACCACGGGTATTTCTGTGTGTGTGCTTCCACCAGACTACAGTGTGTTCAACCAGGAGCAGGTGGAGGAGGAGGGCAACGCATACTCGCTGGACGACACCGAGCATCAACTGCTTGCCTTTTCCGACGGCCGCTCGGACGCTGTGACGGCCCACGCCCTCTGGAGGCAGCAGTTCAGCGCCGTGGCCTGGCTGCACATGCTCAACATGTACAGGGAGAAGAAGGCCTTCATCTACACGTGAGTGTGGAGGCAGGGTTACGTTGGGTTGTTGTATTGTGTTGTATTTAAAGGGCAAGTAAACCGCTGTTTTAGCAGAACTTAAGAGTTTCCAAAAAATGAGCGGTCAGCCAAAAAACAAACACACACATTGGGTGAGCAGCCAATAGAAAACCACCACGCTGTATAATACAAGTCTAGTACTTTCGGTTAAAATGCTTTTCCTGAGACTTTCCTCTGTTTAACACATTTTTACATTTTTGTAAACTGAAGTGACGTTGATCTGATTAAAGTGTTCTCATATCCCATTGATCTATTGTGGTTGAGTAAATGAATAATGAATAATAAATAATGATTGACTTCTTGATTTCTCTGCCAGCCTGGCCCTGTTCCTGGTGTTTGTGATGGCAGTGCTAGTGCTGTCGCTGGTCAACGGCAACATCCAGATCCACTCCTCGGATCGAGAGTTCCTGCCCATCTATCTCCTGAAGAGGAACCAGGCCCCCAGGAAGTACGCCACTAGCCTGCTGGTCCAGAACTCCTCAGGTTAGTCGCCAGGTCTCAAGGTGGCAGCAGCAGCTTATATACCCAAATATTTGTACTGTGATACACACACACACCTGTCTGTGTTAACCTAATCGGTAGGCTCGGACATCTCCAGCTTCATCCACAACCTGGAGTCTCAGGACATCAAGGTGGAGCTGATGACGCAGAAAGACTACATGGCTGCAGCACCGCACAGTGCTGCCATCCAGGTCACAGGATCCAGCAAGGTCTGTCTGATGAACTCAGCCTGGAGAGAGAGAGAGAGAGAGAACCAGGAGCTGATCTGATTTTAGAAAGTGATGTCAATGGTTCATATTCCAGCGGTCACATTTGAAGTAATCTGAGAACCCAGAGATCCCAAGGTATTTCTGCGACCAATCAAGGTGTTCATGAAAATATATCCTCCTCCTGGAAATAACGATTTGTAATGCGTAGCGCAACGCCTTCATGATTGGTCGAAGCAACTTTGAGTCATTTCTAGAATTTCTGGGTCCGGTTACTCAAAATGTGGCTACCTGAAGTCCAGACTTGGATGCCACTTGTCTGTCCTGTCAGACAAGTTCGCTCAAACTCCTGTCTCTTGTGCCTCAGGGCTTCGGGTACAGCGTGGCATTCAACAGCACCACTGTGCACTCCCTCCCCATGGCTGTCAATGTCCTGAGCAACGCCCTCCTCCGCGGCCTCAACGGAACGGGTCGGATCAGAACCTGGACCAAACCTTTTGACTATGTGGGTAGTGTCGGGTTGGGAAGTAATGTGCAACATTTTAGCCTTGTTTGAATGCAACGTGTGTTCTAAGCATAATTTCCTTTGATTTACTGAAATGTTCTCTCTCTCTCTCTCTCTCTCTCTCTCGTGTCCACCCCCTCAGCAAATGACAGATACCACGTCCTATGTCATGATCTACATCGAGGCCATCATACTGGGCATGTTGGCCGCCGGGATGCCAGCCTACTTTGCCATGGACCACACCCACGACCGGGAGGTATGAGCTCAGCCAATCTCTGACACACTCTATAGTGATCATCGGGCAGGTTAGGACGTGCAGAATACAGCACGGTGCTGTACTCGCGCGCTGGCAACCCGAAATGGCTCGTCTTGCGCTGGTGTCCGTTCAGCGTCCTCAACCTGGCAACACGCGCGAGCTTGTCTGGGGAGGAGGAGGGGAGGAGACAACTCGACTGCAGTGTCCGTTTTAAATGCTCTGTGTCATTGTTACGTATTGCACCTTTTTAAGATATATTGCTCCACATCAGGAATGGGAAGTCAAAAGTTAGCCCGGCTCTTGTCACGAGCAATCACAGGATAAGATTATATTCAATATACAATGAAATGTGATCCATTTAACCCAACTCGAGCAGCAGCACGTGGAGCAGTGGGCAGCCACAGTGCAGTACAACACAAGCACTGTGAAACCACAGCAGCGTCTGAAGTACCCAAGCTCTCTCTCTCTCTGTCCCTGTCTATCTGTCTCTCTCTGTCTCTGTCTCTGTCTCTCTCTCTCTCTCCTCGTGTAGATCAAGTGTCGCTCGACCCTGCGTATCTCTGGCATGTTGCCGTCGGCCTACTGGTGTGGCCAGGCGGCGGTGGACATCCCCTTCTACTACCTCATCCTGTGCAGCATGATCACTGTCTTCTTCTCCTTCCACACCGGGAACCTGCTGAGCTCCCTCAACATTACTGCTGTAGTGCGTACGACTGACACACACGCACGCACGCACACGCACACGCACGTCGGTATTTCACTGAGAGTGCACAAAGGCTCCCATAAGCCCTGAAGTCATCTTGAACCACGAGGTCTATGAGGTGATGAAAGTAACATCAAGTTCTTTAAAGAGTTACGCCAAGTCACTGACCAATCAAAAACCCAATACATAATACACGGCATATGTGACGCGATGCTGCTGAATAACGTGGACAGAACGCTGCGCTCTTGACCGTGTGATGTGACCCCATCCGGTCCTGTGCCTCTTCCTCTGTGGTAGATGGTTTGTATGGTGGGCTTCGGTCCGGCCATCATCCTCTTCACCTACGTGGTGTCCTTCGGCTTCGACCGCATCCAGAGCAACCGGGACTTCTTCTCCGTCGTCTGCATGATGGTGAGGCTCGTTAATGACATGCTTTAATTGATTACGTTGATTTTAATTGATTAAATTGTGAAGTTTTACATTTTGCGCTAAATACCTAAAAAAAAAAACGTTATGTACGTATAACATATGTATTATTTGTTACAATTGAGACGTATTATCTTATTGCAATTAATGCATATGCATTTTTGTTGGATTCATAAATATGTATGTACATTTGTACAAATCATTCCACATTTATTCAAATGTCAATTTGACAATTTACCAGGCACAGATTGACTCCTGTTAGTGTGAATAATGATGAGAAGAATCTCTCCATTTATATAAAATAGCTGTAATACTACCCACCTGTTGCATCCTGATGGAATACCTCTTTACTAATACTATTACTCACCACAGCTACACTGGCCTTCCTCCAGACCTCGACCATCACCACATTCCTGTGTATTCAACTAAACGGTATTCCATCCATGTGTCGTCCGCCAGGTGTGCGTGGTGTCCGCGTCCATCGTGAAGCTCTCCTTCATCAACGGCAACATGGGCCTCACCCGGTGCCTCCTCATCCTGCTGTGTTTGTTCAACCCCCTGTACCCGATGATGACCTGCCTCAACCTCATCACCATGGTAGGCCCCCCCACCCCCACTCATTGTATTAATATGCGGGTTACTAAATTGTTATGTTTTTCTCCATGGAATGAGTGGGATTTGAAGGGAAACTGTCACGTTCAGCCGTGACAAGAGGATGATCATTAAAAGCGGGCGACAGTAGCTCAGGGGGTAGAGCGGTTGTCTGGCAACCGGAAGGCTGCTGGTTCGATCCCCCGGCTCCGCCTAGCTAATTGTCGAGGTGTCCCTGAGCGAGACACCTAACCCTAACTGCTCCCGACCAGCTGGTTGTTACCTTGCATGGTAGACACCGCCGTCGGTGTATGAATGGGTGAATGTGAGGCAAATGTAAAGCGCTTTGGATAAAAGCACGATATAAATGCAGTCCATTTACCAAGAAGCGTCTTGGCTGCTTTTCGTCCTCCTACAGGCCACCTTCCTTCCAACGCTCTACCAGGAGAACTTCTTGTGGAAGGACCTGGTCATTTCCATCATAGCGGTATGTACTCCAGTCCCAGCACCGAGGAGGTTAACCATGGTTTCCCCGACACTGAAAGACGTCACGGCGTCATGATATCTCTTTGTGCGATGAAGTCTAATATGTATGAACAGTGTCAATGCCTTTGTGTCACACGGAGAGTAGAGATCAATGAAATGTTTCTAAAGTTTACTGTGAACATTTGTGAAATTGTTGTGAAAATGTTAATCTGTCCTGTTAATCTAATTAGAAACGTTCACATTAAGAACCAGCCATCTCCCCGAATTTCCCGTCTGGGATTAATAAAGTATTATTTGTATGATTATTCAATCAACATTGTCCTGAATAATGATATTTTGTGTTCAGCCCTATTTGCAGTGCGTCGTCCTGCTCTGCCTGCTCCGCTGGCTGGAGAGCCACGGAGGGCCCACCGTGAACAAAGACCAGTTCTGCAGGTGGGGACACAAACACACCACACACACCACACACTCGAGTCAGATTCACACCCATACGTTCAACGCACTGCTTGTTTGACCCAAAGGATCACGCCCAAGCCCAAGCCCGGAGCAGAGCGGCTTCCTGAGGACGTGCAGGACGAGGACGAGGATGTTCGGCTGGAGAAGGCCCGCGTGAAGGAGGCCCTCAACTGTCAGAGCTGTGAGGAGGTGGGAGCTGATTGGCTGCAGAACGCTCTCTGTTTTACTTTCTCTTCTCAATGTCGAGCTTCATTTACTGACAAGGAAACTCAGATATTATGACTAATACATGAATTGGTGCGTCCATGCAATGACTAAAGGAGTTTTATTTTCGTTACTTCAGGAAAAGACTTTTCAGTCGAGACAGAGAAAGTTGTAGTTGGTGCAGAATTGCGCAAGACTGTAATATGATATATAATTTAGCCTGAGAACCATGAAGTGTTCCTAATAAGCAGACCTCCGCCACTGGGCTGTGTCTGTCTAGAAGCCGCTGGTGGTGGTGAGCAATCTGAAGAAGCGGTACAAAGACGACAGAGAGGGCTTCTCCCTCAGCAAGAGCAGGAAGTTCGCAACCAAGAACATCTCGTTCTGCGTCCGCAAAGGTACTTCCTCCCTCTTTCGCACACGATGTGCATGGCATTCATTTAGTTCTGCTTTGTTTTTGCAATAAAATACTTTGGTTCCCCAAAATGAATGAATAATCGTGGTCAATCATCGTAATCACAATATCGAAGAAAATAATAGTATTTTATTTTAAAATAATCATTTTAGCCATAATCGTGCAGCCCTACTCTATAATATGCTCCATCTCAGGAGAAGTTCTCGGACTGTTGGGCCCCAACGGCTCAGGGAAGAGCACCATCATGCACATGCTGGCAGGAGAGGCTGAACCCACTGCTGGCCAGGTACAGACACCCCCGTTACTCTACCGTCTGGAGCCACTTAGTCATGGGACATTAGAGACTTGTCATGGGTCTTCAACACAATTAATTCTGCACTTTTGTTTGGTTTGTAATCTCATTTGTACACGTGTCCTTTCCTCCGTCACGGCCCAAGGTCCTGATGGGTGACTACAGCACCGAGTTCCGTCCGGTGGAGAGCACTGTGGTGCAGGTGGGCTACTGTCCCCAGGTGAACCCCCTGTGGCCCAGGGTCACACTGCGGGAGCACCTGGAGTTCTACGCTGCCATCAAGGGCCTCCGGGGACACACTGTACCGGACATTATCAAGCGGTGAGCCCTCGCCTAGACCCCCAGACCCCTGACCCCTGAGTGGCGGTGGCTCAGGAGGTAGAGCCAGTTGTCGCCTTTTAAACCCAACTGCTCCAGACGAGCTGGCTGGTACCTTGTTTTGCCATGAAAAAAATATATAGTGAGAATGATTTTGGGCGTATCGTCCAGCCCTATGTATATCTCTTAAGGCAGGACATTACACTTCATCGGCTATGCATGGGTTGGTTGCCTCAGCTTTCTCTTAACAGCAGACTGTTCAACACTTCATTAGAATAAATTACAGCCACTTGAGCACTTGGAGGTTGGCACTAGCAGTCTGTGTTGTGTTCATCGTTCCTCAGAGTTGTGAATGCCCTGGAGCTGAAGGACCACCTGGACAAACTGGCCAAGAACCTTTCAGCTGGGCTCAAGAGGAAGGTGAGCAAGACACCGCTGGCTTTCAACCTGACGTCCTCGATTGTCCTCAGATTTCCAAAAACTCTCTCTCCTGTCTTTTTGACAGTTGTGCTTTGCTCTGAGCATGCTGGGTAACCCCCAGATCATCCTGCTGGACGAGCCCTCTGCGGGGATGGACCCAAAGTCGAAACAACGCATGTGGTGAGAGCCCTGTGGTTTTGTTTTGTTACATTTCCATGGTAATCTTGATGTAAGTCTATCAGAAAAGAATATTCTATGCGGGTGGCGCTGACTCTGCGGGTGGCGCTGACTCTGCGGGTGGCGCTGACTCTGCGGGTGGATGCAACCCGTCGTGTCAGTGCTTGTGCTTTCTAATGCATCCACATCCATCCGTCATGGCTCCTTCCTCCCTGGTGTTGGACTATTGTAAGACATCTCCCTTTGCTCAGGTGTGTGTGGTCTGTGTGTGTGTGTGTGTGTGTGTGTGTGTGTGTTCTAGGCGGGCCATCCGCGCTGCCTTCAAGGACCGCCAGCGGGGGGCCGTCCTCACCACGCACTACATGGAGGAGGCGGAGGCCGTCTGTGACCGCGTGGCCATCATGGTGTCTGGACAGCTGAGGTCTGTCAACGTCAAGTCAATTGCATTTGTGTAGCCCTTAGTCACAGGTACAGTCTCAAAGGGCTTCACAGATCACATTATACCACACCCACTAACCCTCCCTTAATGATCAAGGAAGAAACCTTGAGAAGGAACGTAGAGTGGGGGATCCCTCATTCCAGGGATATTTAGGAGGACAATGGGTGCCACAATGGACAGACAAGATGGTAGCATTACCAGCAGTAGTTTATAAGATGGGTAAGAGATAAGGTTGAAACTTCCCCTTTGAGAGCTGTAGAGGTGCTGGCTAGTGAGTACATCCACGATGGTCAGACTTTCATAGAAGAAGACTCGTGAATGCTCTCCCTCCGTGTCTCCCTCAGGTGTATCGGGACCGTGCAGCACCTGAAGGCCAAGTACGGCCGGGGCTACAGCCTGGAGATGAAGCTGAGGGAGGAGCTGACAGGGCTGCAGCCGGTGGCCCTCCTGCACAAGGAGATCCTGCGAATCTTCCCGCACGCCGTCCGACAAGAGAGGTGTGTGTGTCTGTGTCTGTGTGTGTGTGTGTGTAAAGGTCCTGTATGTGCAGAGCACTCAAACCTTTCCCACACGGCCCCCCGAACGCCCCGCTGCCTGCCAACAACACGTCAACACCATGTGAACGATTGTGTCGCCGCTGCCAAGCTAACAGCCCACCCGCCACAGTGACCGTACTGGCCGCGTTCGTTTCTTTTCCACCGGGGCCTCTTACTGCCATGCGTGTCGTCCTGTAATGCGGTGTGATGTCTTCCAGCTTCGCCACGCTCATGGTGTACAAGGTCCCCATGGAGGACGTGAAGCCGCTGTCCAAAGCGTTCTACCTCCTGGAGAGTGGTGAGTCACGCACGCACACGCACTCAGACACACACACACACGCGAGCAACGCAACAGTACTTAGCATGGTGTAGCCCATCTTATCCTGGCCACCTTGCTGTTTACCAGCATGGGGTCAAGCTAGCAACTACGGCTAAGTGCTTGAAGCTTGTTTTATTGACCTAGCAATCATGAGTGCTTGAAGCTTCTGTTCGTATCTTACTGTCCCGTCAGCGATATATGGTTGTTTGACTCTTTCAACATATGTACTTAATGTAAATGTGAAACACGACCTTGCTCTTACTGACCCCCCCCCACCACCTTAACAAAATCTTCTTTAATTCTTAATGATTTTTTTGTTCACCTCCAGCTAAGCAGACCTACAATTTTGAGGGGTATAACTTCTCCCAGTCGACTTTGGAGCAGGCAAGTGATCATAGCTCAGCTGCCACTTAACTCTTTTTACATGTTATTTATATTGTAGGCTAGGACTATATTTATTCATTTGTTTTCTCTATAGTTCTTAACCGTGTGGTTATTTCGTACTATTTGTTGAATTACCAGAAAACCCACGATATTGTGATCATACATCGTTATTAAATGACCTATATGGGGATAGAAGATCCATGGGCATATCGCCCAGCCCTCAGCATCAACACTCCCCTCACCGACGTCTCTCGTCCCCCCAGGTGTTCATGGAGTTCACCAAGGAGCAGGAGAAGGAGGAGCATGAAGTGGGCTCCCTCAGCACCACCTTCCAGTGGCAGCGGCTCCGCCAGGATGGCCCCACACAGACTAACC